>SJJU01071488.1:0-63994 GCA_012932125.1 Conopomorpha cramerella | reverse complement strand
GGTGGTTTAGAGGTCTAAAAGTTATACTATCTATGACTCACTCAGTGTTTTATCCTATCATTTGACATTTCCTTGACATTTGCATAAGCCAAGACAGTTGGTAAGTTACACAGTAACATTTTTTTGTTAGTAAGGAGGGTTGTAATTCAATGAAACAGCATTATTTGCTTAAGATTTTTAAATATCGTCATTTATTGATAGCAAATCCTGTGATATGAATAATCTGTCTCCTGTGTTGAGAAATTATTGCCAACCAAATATATTCGGGAAACACCTGTTATATCACCAATACCCTTAAATACGCACGTTGGCCTATCTAACCTGACTGATATTAAATTATCAAATGTTTATTCCACCCTTCTATGGGCGCGAATGTATAATTCCATATCTCTTTCCCGCAGTTCCTCTCGGCGGCACCTCACATGATGCCTCCAGTATCGTTACTGTGCACGACATTCCTCGAGCACATCTCAGGTCGTGAGACTCCAAGCGAACCAGCCGATGACGTCACCACCGAACACATGGAAGTCGACGAACAATCTTCAGACGACGAAGAGCCCGAGAAAACACACACGCACGCGAAGAAAACAGAACTATGGACGGCTAGCTACGAACACGTGAAAGAGAAGAAACTCAAGAAAATATTAAAAGGCGCCGGTGTTCATACAGATGTATCAATTAAGCTGTTCGGCTCTTAATTGTGAGTTCCAATAAACAATTTGTTATTGTAAACGTACTGTAGTTTGATGATAAACCCTATCACCCGACTAAGGTTTGCTATGGTCATGAAAAATATGTATATTATCTTGTTTTACAAAAATTTACAATACCATGACCATAAAATAGAAATGCTATAAGTGTCATGTACCCTATCACAAAAAGGAATGCGCTCCAACGATTACGGGATCGAATAGAATGTATGGCAAGCAGCGCCATCTAGTGAGTAGATCGCGATCGAATATTCTACAAATACATAGTTGTGCGATTTACACACTAGATAGCGCTGCTTAATTCCATACTTATGTAGACTACTCGAGATTGGTGTAAAATATTCGTCTACTGCAAACACGGGAAAGCTTAATAAGTAAAAAACTTCAGAGACAGCTACAGCCTCGACAAGATCTTTATTAAGCCGATCCAGAGGGCTACGAGCTATAACCATGAACATTTTTTTTTTGTTATTACAACAAGAAACTATTTTTGCCCGTAAATTCATTCTAAAATAATTTTTAGATGTCACACATGAAGTAACCTTCGTCTTACAACCCTAACGGAGATATTCGGAACATGTAAATATACTCGACTTTTTATTATACATGAGTGAAAACGGTTGAGAAAGAAAAATAATTTAGCCTGAAGATCTAGACTACTTACAAGTCTGTTTATATTTGATCTGAGAATCTGTGCTGATTAAATTAGATAATAGACAGGTATAATATTTATTTAGTAGACAAACAGAAATGTATCGTCAGGCATCCTTTGTGAATCATTATCTCTATAATAAAATGTAATGTATTTGAATTAGCTCGCTCTACGGCACCTGTATCTAAGCTTATCAATTTAGCAAAATATGATACGAGTAGGTAAATAATAGGTACGTCTATTAAGTACCTTACGTTATTATTTTACAACGGAATATCAGTAGAAAATAAAATCTCGGTGATCACTCATGGATCTGTTCACTTCTGAACAAATTGACGGTATAGTTAGGAGATGTGGTCAATATCACGTGATAAATTGGCGCGTGGAACCCCTAACCGACACTCTATTGGGCTATCTCGGCGAACACCTGAAATTGTTGATAACAGTGGAAAGTGAGGGGGAAATAAAACAACTCAACTTGTTCATAAAATGTATACCTTTAGACGACAAATGGAAAGCCGATTACATACGAAAATTGGGTTTTTTTCACAAGGAGTATGTAGTGCTGAGTAAAGTTTTCAAATATTTCGGCGGAGATGACGGTAAGTAAGTGATCTTATTTTAATCCTAGGCAATGTATCTTAATCTTTCCACGCAATACGATTAAGTTGTTTAGCTAGGTATTGTAGTTCTTTTCAAAATTAAAATTATTTAATTGCATTCCACAATGTTAGGTTCTTAAGATAAAACATGTATGTGATATTATATTACTCGAAACCGGAGGTCATGTATGAAAAGATTATGAATGTAAATGTAGCGAAAGGGGTATGTCAGGACCGTGACAAATGGAGATCTGCAGTCTCTGCATACCCCTCTTGGAGACAGGCGTGAAGTGTATGTATGTATTAAAGGTATATGACAACCCTGCGGACCCTGGTGGGCACAGCAAATTATTACTTATAGTAAGGGAGAGTAAAGGGCTTATTTATAATTTTATATATCTCTAGGACTAGAGATTATTATAAAATATCTATATTGTGTATATATGTATGTGTTCATTTATACATAGGCTTTCTGAAGGAAAATGAAGCAGGTACTTAAAATAATCCCTTTTGGAACAAAAAAGAACTGCTAAAGGAACTGAGAATAAACGTTTTATCTTTCGTCGTCTAACTCCAATTGTCTTTCACCTATTAAACGTCAGCATTAGATGACACGACAGTAAAGACGATGGCCAAATTTAAACGTTTTTAAACATTTAATCAGGCCATTAATTATCAAAAAGGTACAAATTACTACCAACCATTAAATAATATTATATTCTAAACCTTTTGCTGACATTTGACAGTGGTAACATTGTATCCATGTCGACCCTTACTGCCCCTGAATTCCCTGTAGTGAACTTGTCTCCCTGTCACTTAGTGGAGACAAGGCTCACAGTACTCGTGTAGGTACGTCTTGATACCCCAAAATGATCTCAGTTATTGATCTTAGTGTAAGCACTATGCCTAGCTTAGTGTAAGCACTATGCCTAGCTTAGTGTAAGCACTATGCCTAGCTTAGTGTAAGCACTATGTCTAGCTTAGTGTAGATCTACGATTGAGAGAACACTTATATTTTTTTGTGGCCATGTGTTAGAAGTCACCAAAAAAACAAATAAAACTCCAAGATTTTAAGGTAAGTACATGATCAATTGTGTTTCAGGAACCAGAAAATGGAGACCGAAATTATTGTTCATCGAAGAGGAATTATTCGTATTTGAAAACTTGAATGAGCTCGGTTATAAAATGCCGGACCATACCAAAACATTCTCACCTGGTGAACTACTGGCAGTGTTTAAGTCACTCGCATTCTTTCACGCTCGCAGCTTTATTTACGAAGAGCAGAGAAGTGCAAAGCAAAATAAACCCTACAGGATTTGGGAAGAATTCAGTGAGCATCTTCAAGAACCAACACATGGATACAATTGGAGGAACGCTGGTAGGAACGCAGCTATAGAACTCCTAAAAACATTTTCCAAATATAAAGCCAGGCCCGATTTCAACACAAAGCTTGAAAACACAATGAAAAGCCTCTACAAACAAACTTTATATATCATGAAACCACACGAGGATTTTAGAAATGTCATTGTTCATAGAGACCTGTGGGCAAATAATATATTTTTTAAAGATGTTGAAAATAGTAACATCCATGCTATACTGATTGATTATCAAACCGTTTTGTATTCTTCTCCCATGCTAGACCTAGCGTCTGTTATTTATTTTAATACGAACCGGGAAGTGCGCGAGCGTCACTTCAAACATGCCTTTGATATGTATTTCCAAATTATGACAGAAGAGTTGAAATCAGAAGGTCTAAATATCGAAAGTATTGTAACAAAAGAAGGCCTATTGAAGAACTACTATGAAAAAAGTTTAATATTTGGCATGACTCAAGCAGGAATAATTGTGCCAATAACGGCACTAGGAAAAGAGGACAGGACTAATATATTTTGTAATAAGGAAACTTGTCACAAAGTGAACGAAGTATCTCGCAGCGAAGAGCTCATAGCTGCCGCTAAAAACAATAAGAGATACCTAGATAGGGTAATGGATGTGCTTGAAGAAATCGTCGAACGCTATGTTTACCCAGACGATAATGTCACACATCAAGAGCTACTTTATTAGTTCAGTCACAACGTGATTAACATTATCTAAGTATGTTAAACATAAAACTGTAAAGTCTTATGTGTCTTAATATTTAAGTAAGTAACAATGGACTTATGTTTACAAAAACCTTTGATACGCCAGCTCTATTCTGAATAAAGTAATTACTCGCGACGCAAGCGCACAAAAATGGACGGAAACAATTCGCTTACTAAGGTGACTGTAAATCATATAACTGATAGAGATGTTAAAAGAATTGTTGAAAAATATCCAATATGTGATAGTGATATTGTTGAATCGTACAGTGTTTATAACGCCAGTGATAAAATGCTGGGTTTCCTCGGAGACTATTGGAAGTTACGAGTGAACATATTGTCAAAAACAGGTGACAGAAGAGTGCTCTCATTTTTTGTGAAAGCTGTATCACGATCGAATCCTGCGAAAGCCGAAATGGTTGTTAATTTATATTTGTACCAAGCAGAGTCATCATTCTATAGCTTGCTGAAATCTGCAATTGAATTACCAGGTAATACTGAACCTAAAGATCCGTATTCTGAAATAATAACGAGTACTTAAGTGTCGCCTGAGCGTAGTTTGTTGTCTTTTCATCAGGTGCGAGCGCAACAAACTTTACTTGAGCAGATATCCTTGATTGAAGGAATCTTCATGATGCGAGTCTTATGCTTGCTATAATTATGGAATTGTAGTCAAGCTTTGTTTATCGACATATTTAGTATAGGTTTAAAATTTCAGGGTTATCAATATTTTCATAACCAAAATCTACGGATTTGTGTCTCGATCAGTCATTTACGTAATTGTATACTGATTGTGTAGTATGTTGATTTGAATACCTATTAAAATACATATGCATTGAGCATATGCATAAAGACCCAGTGGCGTAAATAATAAATTGATATAATGGTGATATAATTGCATTTACTAACACAATACATCCTTAACGTGGCAAAACCTAGGCACACACTCACGACATACATATATTTGACGGATTGACGTCGCTATATACAAAATATGACATTAGTGACAGAAATAGGGCCGTCAATCTGTCAAACGACATGGATTATTTGACAACCACATTTTTAACTATTTTTTTTTTTAGATCTCCCATGGAGTCCAAGAATGGTCACAACTATCGAAAACGCTATGGTCTTTGAAGATCTCAGCGTGATAAACTACCGAATTCAAGACAAATTTGCCAGATTCGATGTGCGCCACACGCAACAAGCTTTGAGCACTTTAGCTAGATTCCACGCGTCATCATTTATATACGAAGAGAAGAGAAGTGAACTACTGAAACAACCGCATAGAATTAGTGAGGAGTTTTCAACGCTTCTCGTGGATCGAGGATACACACCAGAGAATACTTGGTTTAGACAATGCATGATTGGTGCCTTAGAGGCTGTTAGAAAGTTCTCTAAGTACAAACATCACATAGCTACCATTGAAAAATCATGGTCAAATGTATGGGCGAAAGCTGTTACTCTAGACGTTGCGGAAACAAAGTACCGTAATGTAATAAGCCATAGAGATTTGTGGAACAATAATCTTCTTTTCCACTACACTGTTGTCGACGGAGATTTGATACCTGACGATTGTGTTCTCATTGACTTTCAAGCTATGAAAAGTCAACCGCCCGCCGCCGATGTGATGCTTCTTCTACATTGCAATCAGGACAGATTGTACCGTGAGAAACACTTGAACGATTTCCTAGAATACTACCATCTAGAGCTGAAGAAATGCTTGGACAAGTACGAAGTGGATATTGAAAAGGTTTTACCAAAAGATATCTTTCTTGAATCCGTTCAAATTCAAAAGCAATGGGCTTTGATTGCTTGCGCCTGTTTGTTGCCACAGATATGGATAGACGCTGATCTAATGACTGACATATTCGGCGATACAGAGCGTTTTGATGAGATACTATCAAAAGATAAGGCTACGTTCATAAATAAATTCATGATGGATAATGATGATTACAAAACAAAAGTTATGGAGGTATTCGATGAGATTGTTGAAAGATATTGTTTAAATGGTAAAAAATGTTAGCTTACTATCTAAATACTTACCGCCGTATTCATAAAAAGTTAAAATATTGACTTCTAGTTGACGTATATAAAATTAGCTTTGTCCGCATTTAGCGTACTTTTGACCAATTTTTGAGACCGTTCTAACATAATGAATACCACAGTAACATTGAACCAATACCCGGTTTAAACATTTAATATATTCGTACGCGTTTCTTTAAAAATTATTGAACATTGAAAACGATGAATAAATAAATATGAAATCCTTCAGAGTCGCCATGTACGCGTACCTTCGGCAAATTGGTGGGAGCGCTTATTGCTCTCTCTGTCATCTCGCAAAGTGTAGACCGGGAGAGCTTGGCTTAGCTGAAGATACGAGAGAATTACATTACAGGTGCCTAATCTTCTAAGTGTAGTGTAGTATGATGCATTGATGATAAACTAATAGTGAATTGTATATCTCTATTCCTTCTAGAATTATGTACCTATATCGTTTATAATAAAAATGTAATAAAAGATAATTGTTAATTACTAAAGAGTATGTTTTAGTATTCTTATACATATTCATTAAGCACTCCTATTATTTCTAGCACTTAGATATATTTGTATATATCTAACAAACATTTTTAGCTAAACTCGAGAAAGTCACTCGGTCCATGGCGCTAAAGCACTGTCCTGAAAGAATTAATGAATATACTCTTTATTGCACGCTGTACATCACAAATTGCAAAATTGCGATCTTGTCGCTCATAGCGATTTCTTCCAGATAACCTAATTAGCCGTAGAACCGTATTTCAAAAACGAAAAACTTACTCGTTCATGCAAAGTTGTCGATCAGCTGATCATTTTTTTTCGTTTTGGACATAATTTTTAGGAAATTTGTTTATTATCATGGTCGGAGTGAGTTTCTTGAGATTCGCTAATATGCCAATTTAACGTTATATATGCTTACAAGGAGTGCCTAACGTTAAACGATAAGTGAGAAATATCGTAAGACTTAAATGCGAATCTATTTACTCATGAAAAGTTTGATAGAAGATTTAAAGGAACAAAAGCCAGCATGTACGAAAATATGGATAACTGTGGTAGAGCTGAGAAATGTATGCCAGAGTCGTAGCAGGTGAACATCTATTGACTTTGAACATCTTTGGAAGACGTGCGCTTATGTAGGTACATAATATATGTTTGATCGCTCTGATAATGTATATTTGCTTGTGATACAATACCGTTACATTATATATTTTCTATCAGTTAAGTACGTATTAAGTTGAGAGTAATTTTTTCCAAAAAGAAAGACCTAGAAACTAGTCAAAGGACATTCCAAAAAATCGTTTGTAAAATCGAAAATAAGTAGTAAGATAATCTCGTACGTAGATAGTTCCTAGTGAGATTGTTTTACATTAAAAATAAATACAAATACAGATCAAAGTCAAAACATTTATTTTTCATCATTATAAGTGCTATAACATACAGATATACAGTAGCATAACACAAAGCTTTATGAACGTCATTTATGACTTTAAAACAAAAGTAATCGTCCCCGGTTTGCGATTAAATTAATTATTTTACGTTCTAAATACATTTGAACAATAGAATTTATCTCTACTTAAAAGCCCAATTGGGGTTCCTGATGAATCGGTTGTCTTCTAGTCGCCTGCTCCCATACTTGGCGTACCACGGGTCCTCGCCGCGGTGCATATAGATGTCACAGAAGGGTCGCAAAAGGAGTATGTATAGCAGCTCAACGAAGCTCAATATACTGGCACCGTGGAACAGACCGCCAGTGCCGCCAGTCGATACTGAAAAAGAATCACGGATTTCTTAAAGTTATGACCGTAATCCTTAATTAAATTATAGTCATCCTACTTCCATAGGTAGCGTGCAAAATATTTTTGTAGACTTTCTTTTAGGGTCGAAAGCGTGTGTCCTCAAATGTTTTTACTAGTAATCTGTAGTATTTTTACTAGTCCTCTGGCCTCGTACAGGTCCTGCTGAGTGCAGGTGTCGGGGCAGGCGAGCAGAGGTTGCATGGATTGAAGCGTTACAGAGCATTCGAATTGATTTTGTAGACATATTGTAACCTACATTATTTCGTCAGGCAGACTGCTTAGTTGATTCCTGTCACCCATTTGCGTTTCGAACTGGACTATTTATGTCTCTAGACTTACCAACCAGATCCAGTATTCCACGCACAACGTTCCTCCGGTATCTTTCGCTGGGTAACATGGATAGCTCTATCTGTACTGTCGCGTACGGATGTTGGTTGGCTGTATGGAAGTCTGCCAATGTGGAGATCTCCGCCTCGGTACAGGAAGGAAGGCAGTCACAGTACAGACCACCTCGGGATGACCACTTTGCTTTCAAGACCTGGGTAATATGAGTATATTGGTATTATAGAGGTATATAAAGTATTTGTAGATATTACACTTGCTCATTTTTAAGTGGTAGGTGGTATTACCCCAGTGCCAGTTCGTAGGTAGGTTATGTTAATAAACCTAACCTACCTACGAACTGGCAGAATATACGAAATAGCATAATAATGTTAAAGAACATAGAACCGCTTTCAATCTGTAATAGTCGCCCCTATGACTGTAAAGCTCCCTTCGATTTATCAGGTCTGTCATCATTAACCCCTGATTCCTATACCACGGGACCATTTTTTATATATTATCTTCTTTCCAACAAAAAAAAATATCGTCTAAGATAGATCATAAACAACGAAGTTATACGCGGTCGAACTGAGAAACCTCCTTTATTAAAGTCGCTTAAAAAATTTGGTAAGCAAGAGATCTCGATCTCTATAGATCGGTATCTCAAATATGTTATCAAAACACTTACCGACAGCTCATTCAAATTGTCATTCAAGCACATAATCCCCTCGGAGTTACACTTCAGATGTTCCGGAACGTTCGGCGTGAAGAAGTTGGTGCAGTTGCACATACGCAATTGGGCTTCCTTCCTGCACTGAACCGTGCAAGCGCTGTACGAGTAATGTCTATATACGTCCAGGGAGTTCTCGTCGGTATAGCGACATTTTCTTTTGTCGGGGGCGATGACGCGCGCGCCAGCGTCATTGTCTATGTTCCGGATGCTTATTAGCCACCTGCGAATGAAATTTTCGCTTCACACTTGCTTTCTAATAACAGTACCTAATAATATAGGTTGATATCTATATACTAATCGTATAAGAAATGATGGATGGGTCTCGATAATTCCACTAAGCATAACCATTGATGGTTCATACCCTTCTCCTTCTACATTTCTCACTATTACCTTTAAGGTTTAAAAACAATACTTATAACCGCCGTGCGTTTTTTTTAACAACTAGTCCTTAACGGTTTTTTGAGACTGATTTGAATTAAACATGCAATCTCAGTATTACCACAGCAATAGGCAGTGGCGTGCACTGGCATTTACGACAAGATAGGCAGTAATCCCCAAGGATTGACACCTATGTATAGGTAACTTGTCTATACGAAATAAAGGTACCTACATCTACTCACCTACAAAACACAGGACCTTCGTCAGCCTACGTCGTGAGTAAGTACAACAAAAGAAGATCTAGCCACAACTCTATTAATAGGTCGGGTAGCCAAAATACTAAGGTAGGCAGTGTCTTTTTGCCTAAGTATATGGTGTGCACGCCACTGGCAATAGGTAATGGTAATAGTGAGACCCACCCGAAATTAATAGTACAGACCACTTACTAAGAGCCTCTGCACACAGGACGCGATACGATCAGCCGATCCGATCAGTAAATCGCTGCGATCTATGGAAAGTATGGAGCTCCCTTATCCCCTCCACACCGGTTGCGATCCGATCACGCGATCTGTTCGGCCGTAGCGGTCACTAGTGGATCGCACGCAGAAGAGGTCGCATCGCTTACTTTGTTGTTTTTTTTTAACCAATGGCTTTTCTCTTGTCTCTTGTACCAATGGCTTTTCTCCAGTTAGTATCCACTCTCTTTACCCTGTCCTTAACGAGAGAGTGGATTTCTTCAAAACTTTCTTGACTCATTCTGAAGTACTGATAAAATCGATCTTCGTACGATGATAGTTCAGTACATAATTAATAATTGGGAAAACTCACCAAATAACCGTCTTTTTTTATTTATATCATGAACCCAATATCTTCTTTTTCTTGAGTTTAATGCAGCCCACATTAAGATTATTTCTTCGTCACTTAAATCCATGTTAGGCAGAGACGTGTTACGTTATCCAATGCTTGAATGAAACTGATCGTCCAATGACACAGTGATCGGATCGCAACGCTATATGAATACGTGTTGCGTTCTGGAACGCGTCGCGATACGGATCGGATCGGCTGATCGTATCGCGTCCTGTGTGCAGAGGCTCTAACTAACACGACTTTCTTTTATATATAGATCATTAATCAGTATCATTGAAACGAATGAATGACCGAGTGATTGTTTTCTTAGTGTTCTATTATTTTGTACATTCTACCCTTCTCTGTGGGTAGAAGCACTAAATAATAGGATGTCACGTGTATATGCCGTGTAATGACGTCGAACAGAATACACGTGTCACCAACCGAGACCAACGTGTCCCGTCGTGGGGGTCGTAAGAAGCGCCCGAGGTACTAAACCACAACATCACTGCGATTGCCACCCTGCCTGCCAAACGTGGCGATTATTGGCATACACCCCTCGTCCAATGATCGTAGAAATCATTGGACGAGGCTCTCGCCGCAGTGGACGTCATGTGGCTGATAATGAAGTATATATTCTAAGAGAAAATGTGTCAAATCACAAGTGTCTAGGGATCAAGTACATCTTACAAGATTGCAATCAAGAATATATTTTACAAAAACTGCATTCATTCATAATTTATCCAAAATGTGGTGATAAGTCATTGATACAGGCACGGGGAGTTAGGTAGGAGACCAATCCAGAAGATTAGATTTGATTTAAATTAATAAATTACATTTTTTTAGAGCTAAATATGTTCTTGATCCCTAGAGAGTGTGTATATTGATGGACTCCCTACTACCCACAGTCGAGTGACACAACTACTTGCCACATTCTATTCAATTCTAATGATCTTTGGTTCAACGTAACTCAGTAGTAAGTTATTTTAATATGAAAAACGCTACCTGAACGGCAATTTTCGTCCTCTTCTGGTATTTTAAAAAAAATACACTTCACTCCTTTTAATCCCAAAGCGGGGTAGGCAGTAGTACTATTATTATACTAACTATATAGTTATCAATATGATTTGGAAATCGCATGCTGTCATTGTATATATAGATTGACAGTGATGGCATGCGATTTCAGATCCGAGTTTATACTGACATCATACTTACGTAGGACGAGAATCGTACTGACCTTTTACAAGTCAGAAGGCGGCGGCATTCGACGCTGAGCTAGCCAACACTACAGCAGAATCATATTACAAAGGAATTTGCATTTTCTTGAATTGTGAAATTGTATGTCGGTTATTGGCACAATAAGTTACGAATAAGAATCATAGTTGTGTCGTGGGTTAGTGCGGTGACGTTAGCGGCCGTTGAACTCCGGCCTAACGATAAGACGGCACACTTTTCTAAAGATATTCGAGTTGAGCCAATCCCCGCTTTCGCCTCTCATACTTCAACAAATATAGATAAAAATTCATTTATCGTATATATCTATTAAATAATAATATCGTATATATCTATTAAATAATAATATCGTATATATCTATTAGATAAATTGTACATTTATTGTTAGTCCGTGTACGTGTTACTTTTTTTTTTTAATCACTATGAACAAGCGTTTGACCACCATCCTACCTGATGTTAAGCAGCGATGTGGTCTACGATGGAGCACACTTGTTCAGTAGGTACCTATTCACCCGCGACTTGAAGACCTTCAAACTATACTGCGCAGGAAACAGAGACTCCGGCAAGTCGTTCCACATCCTGGCGGTACGCACTATGAAAGTGGACGCAAACCGTTTGGTTCGCGTAAATGGCAACTTTATAATTTTCATGTCACTTTAACCAGTAAACTAAAAATGTAAGACTTAGATGGAATTCTAATGGATGCCACTGCAGAACTGAAACAAATTGAAAGGAAAATGGCAAGCACCGGCTTTCAAATAAAAAAAAATCATCAATATCGGCTCACCCAGCCGAAAGTTCTGAAACACAGGATAGTAATGAAGAGTCTGCTCTAGAAATTACTTCGTTTTTGAAGTGGGTTTGGAAAGTACAAATACGTAAATTGTTTATTTTAGGTGTGAACTAGTATGAGAGTTGAGTCGAGCCTCTTGAAACCGTCTACGACCGACGCCAGGAAACTTGCGTCTTCACAAATACTTTCCCGATTATACCGCAAACTTGAGCTTGCCACTTGGCGAGTAACTTACCCAAGGAAAGTCTCAACAGGTTGTATAGACGAATTTTATTCATCACTATAGTAATGTTAAAGGTATCAGCGCCTACTTGTCCGAATGAGCAATGATGACAACAATACTTGTTGTTCATTGTTATTTGTTTACAATAGGCGCTTTTTCTCTTTTTAATACCGTCTTTTAAGTGCATTACACGGTTAAGAACATTTTTATTATATATAAATAACAACTTGATACAATATTCATAGCTTTGATTGTGGTAGTTACTTCGTATGTAGGTACAATGTCTTCTAAGAGCCATGTAGGATCATAAATGCAACTAACACAAATAAATGTCGCGGGAGAGAGTCATCTTAACTCGTTCAGCCAAAATTCATAACTAACAAACTTCATGAATGCAAATGACAGTATTAAGGGTGAGAATCGTAAAGCAAACTTTGTCTTGAATAGAACTAGAAGTAGTTTAGGTACTGTAGGAACTTTTGCTAATATCTTAGACATTTCGTCTTACATCTTTAATGCAGATAGTTATTTACTTAACGATTTGACGGACAGACAGACGTACAACATTGTGATCTCATTCGGGTTCCGTATTTTCCTTACCGGATGCCTAAAAAAACAAGTCACAGTGAATATTTTTTTAAAAAGGCCATTGAACTCAAATCCTTTACTATCTATGATAAAATGAAAAACGGGTATACAGTTTACCGACCTAATCTTCCTTAACCAAAGCACACAAACCTACCTATGTAAATGTAGGTAAAGTACTTCTGTATCTGTGTACACAAAATATTACAGATAGGTGATATCAAATTGTATGAGAGGGCTTCTATTCACGTCACGCGGTGCGGCGCCGAAGATGAGGTGGTGGGCTATTCTCCCACCCTCTCCCCACACCCGTAGAAGATGGAAATCGCAATTCACGCACTGTTAAAAAGTGAGTCGGTTACATTAGGCAGCTTTTATCTCCTCAGCATGAACCATTTATTTTTTTTTTTCCTGTTGAACATAAAGGGAAATTTACGTGTTCAATTTTTTGGCCTTACAATATAACTCCTTGGGGATATGTAAATAACTAACTTTTGTCGAATGTTTAATGTGTAAACAAAACGTATTGTCGCCGTTTTAGGCTTTTAAATATGTATATACTCTTATATGCAGGATTTTTTTATTCCATAGTGAACAAGCGTTCGACCACCATCCTACATGACGGTGAGCAGCGGTGTGGTCTACGATGGAGCACACTTGTTCATTAGGTACCTATTTATACGTGACTTGAAAACCTCACTTCCTGAGGGTTCGCACGAATTTTGGGATACAGTGTAGCATATTTTGTTCTAATTTAGGTTACAATCTATCAAATCCAAGCTTCGTTAAAATCAAATAAGTGGGCTTTCCATGAAATAGTAGCAAATATTTTTTAAAGCTTATTTACAAAGCTTTTAGCCACCATCCTTCCTGGTGTTAAGCAGCGATGTGGTTTACGATGGAGCACACTTGTTCATTAGGTGATTTGTTGCCTTTCACAAACAATATTTCATAGGATCGATGAAGGTCATGGTATTCATAAGTTTCAGTGTATAAAGCTACGATAAAAAATAAATTAAGTTAATTATGAAATGATCGAGGTCTATTGTAGCTATAGCGGGTAAATTAACTCGAGAGGTAACCAGAGATTTATGATATTTGCGCTGTATCTCGCGGTTTCTAAAACAATTTAAGCAGAAAATTAATTCGTTTTTGTTTGTTTAAAAAAGTGAAACAACACGGGTTTATCATTTGGTTATGGAACCCTATAATATTATTGGAATATAACTACTAAGACTCTGTTCCCCTCTGTCTGTCAGTATGTCTGTCACCAGCAGCCCTAGCAATAGCGTCTTGGAAAACTAGACATAGAACAAATTCGCGCTGTGATTGGCTGCTATGTCACACATCGTGCGACTTAGCTTGTTTCAACCAATCGCAGTTACGATCGTCCTAGCCATTAATTTGCAAGTTGCAAGGGAAATGGTCCACCGGGTCCATTATTTTAATTTTCAAATAGTCTTGATTTTATTTTTTTGTAGTAGGTATGTAAGGTGTAAAATATTATTTAGTGAACTTTTATTTTTGTTGCAGTATGCAAGGCGTAAAATATTATTTAGTTGAACTAATTGGATATTTTCTTCTTTTATTTCAACGTTGAATCTTTTTTGTATTCGTTGAAAAAAAGGAATAAAAATCCATTTAGTTCAACTAGTTGAATTTGGTCAGAGTGATTTGATCAGAGTGGAAGTCAAAGTGACAGTTTGGATCCAGAAGTACATCATTTTCCATACATTTTGGTGGGAGAGAGACAGTCTGAGGGTGGAACGCGGCTTGCAAGTCTAGTTGTGTTTGCTCTCACTTGCTCCAAGATCTTCTACATTGTGACTTATCTTCTGAACATAGATTGTGATTTTTTTTTTCATTATTTTTGTCTTGAGCACGTCTCGCGTTTTTATCTAATTCGATCTTAGTGCGATAAAACGGCGGAATCGTTTTCGCAATTATCAAGTTAATTCTTGATATTAGTACAACAAACCTTAGCAACTGGAAATAAGGTGCAGAATCGGACTAGCGTCCAAATACCATGCAGAGATACGGTCATGTTAATCGCGGCGTTGAACAATAGAATGTATATCTATTGAAAATAATTTCGGGAATGAGAAACAAAGAAACCATTTTGAAATTACTCAAATGGCTAAAAAGATCGGCCCAATTGGGTTTTATTTCGATGGATTATGTTCGATATTATCGCAATACAAGCAAAAAAGCGCCTCAAACAAACCAAAAAAAGGGAATAATAACAAATAAGGGCCTAAGAAAAGAAAGACCACATAGAATATTTAAATATAATCATGAAGTAAGTTTTTTTTATGTACACATATAATTTTAAGGAAAATGGGCCGACTTCAATAGTAGACGGTTTGTCGGGTTTGCCATCATCAAACCCTGATTTTCTTGCCATGAGGCCAGATTGAAAATATCTTTCCAAAAAAAAAGAATCATCAAAATCATTTGTTTTGCCATAGGAAGTCGCCTTTGCACCTCGTGTATTGGAAGAAATACAACTTTTAAACCTTTCCTAGACTTCCACGTGTAATTCAAGACTAAAATTAGCCAAATTGGTCAAGTCGTTGTCAAGTTTTAGCGAGACTAACGAACATCAATTCATTTTTATATAATAGAGAAGATAACAAATACCAAATTTGATTACCATAAAAACGGTTCTAGTAAGTTAATCTTAAAAGATAGACATATACTGTCGTGGACATTTTTTTAGATCCTTTCAAGAGAAATAATTCTTTCATACATATATTTTTGCTATCTTGAACCGTTTTCGCAGCGCACGCAACGGAAGCCCTCATGGATGAAAAAAATTCCTCGTTTTTGTCACATTTTCCATTATTTCTTCGCCCCTAACCTTTTAAACGCCAATGTCTTCTATATTTGACACGTGAGACTATTGATTATGAAGTCTATGGTATTCAGAATAGAATTCAAAATAATAAAACAATGTTTACTATCTGGCAGTCGAAGGGCTAAAGGTTGCAGCGTGATGTTATATGCCTTCCTAGATAAATGGTCTATTCAACACAAAAATAATTTTTCAATTCGAACCAGTAGTTCCTGAGATTAGCGCGTTCAAGCAAACTCTTCAGCTTTATAATATTAGTATAGATGATTCTCGTCATTGGGGCTGAAATGACAATAATCGCCACGATTGGCAGGCGGATTGGCGATCGCAGCGGTGTTGTGGCTTAACTCACTCTCTGTTCTCTGGAGAACTCTCTCAATCACCTCTTACGACCCCCATGACGGGTTGGGCTGGGATGATGACACATTGTATTCTCTTCGCCACAATACGGCTAAATTCGTTTACTCTGTGGCAGACATTAGACGCTCATGCAAGCGTCATTCAATTCCATCAGTCATGGTTTATGGAATGACTACTAATACTAATTCAAACATCATTCACTATATTAGACGATAGGAAATCCGTCAATCACAACCATGACCGTGGTAAAACTGAGATCAAAACGTATAGTCTAATGTCTGCCTGTGTGTTCTAAACCCGGGTTATACATAAATCACAAAGGTCAAGGTTAATTCCATTATTTTATTGCGGTAACCGTAAATGGATAGATGTCCATCTACCCACATCTCACTAAATGAAGGATCCAAAATATTGTTCGGAAGGATCCACTTTGACAAATTAAAACCTGTATGTCCCTAATAATAAACGGTATAACTATTCCCTTGTTATACCAAGCTCAACTGAACTTGTCAGTTCTATGTCAAATACGGAATAGGACAACCAGGAGAACGGCAAAACGTCGTCCATACCAGGTGGATTTGCCATTTACGCGAATCAAACGGTTTGCGTCCACTTTCATAGTGCGTGCCGCCAGGATGTGGATCGACTTGCCGGAGTCTGTGTTTCCTGTGCAGTATAGTTTGAAGGTCTTCAAGTCGCGGGTGAATAGGTACCTACTGAACAAGTGTGCTCCATCGTAGACCACATCGCTGCTTAACATCAGGCAGGATGGTGGTCAAACGCTTGTTCATAGTGATTAAAAAAAAAAAAAAAGGAATAACCAGTTTCAAGAGAATTGAAAGAAATTTTGACGGTAATGACAGTTCTCCGCCCGAAAATCTGTCAGAAAAACGTCAAAGAAAATTCCCCATTTAAGTACAAGGTACACCTATGTAAGGGTGCTTGAACTTATCATAATGGCGTACTTGGCCTGACAAACACGAAGATATTAATGAAGTATGAAGGATATGTGATGTCATCATCATCATCAGCCACATAACGTCCACTGCTGGACGAGGGCCTCCCCCAATGAGATCCGTCATTTGGGGTGAAATGCCAGTAATCGTCACGCTTGGCAGGCGGGTTGGCGATCGCAGTGGTGTTGTGGTTTAACTCACAGAGAGCGCTGCTGCCCGTCCTCTGGAGAGCTCCCTCGGTCGCCTCTTACGACCCCCATGACGGGAAAAGTTGGGCTGGGGTGGTGACACATGTATTCTATTCGCCGTCACCACACGGCGATATGCATATGTGATGTAATTATCGTTTAAGTTTTACCAGTCGGAGATGCATCCGGCTGTCAATCAGTTGTTCAATTAAATACACTTCACCGCTTATAGGGTTCTCAACTTCACACACCTTGTGGTGTGCGGGTTTCATCACGATGTTGTCCTTCACCGTACGAGCGTTGTGTTGCGTACATAGGCTCCGAAAAAGAATCCCACGTCATGGTACACGTCCAAGCCTGTTGCCAAGCCAAAAATAATCAGACAAAATTATACTAAATTATACATATCCTTGGCTCGAGGAGGGATTTTCACTATGTGAAGGGTTATACACTTTGTTATTTATTTACAATATGCGAAATCTTACGTAGGGAAAGGGATGGGAAGGGATTCGGTAACCCACACATTTACAGTGTGCGTGACGGTGAAAAAAACATAGTGTGAATTAGATTTGAATAATAATAATTGTATTTACATTTGTTTATTACATAAATGCGTTCAGTGTTTTTTCCTGTAAAATAGTAACAGTAAACATGCATACAAACTTTCGCCTTTATGAGTCGGATAGTGGGAATTGGTTACCTTTATACCTTAACTAGGTTATGAAACGTTTCTTCACGCTATTTTCCTTTGTCTTACTACCTTGCTTTCGTTCTAACTTGATGTTATTGTTGTTTCAGATGATGTGGAGTGTGTCCCGGTGACGGCGGATCGCGGCCGCGGCTCCCGTCCGCTCCTCTAGCGCAGGTCACTATACTTTTTTTTTTTAATAATTAGCTAAATAATTACAATTAGCATTAAAATAATGTCGCCTCCCGCTGTTAGTCGCTATGTATGCCAGTGGCGGGCCGTGAAATTTTCATCGGGGTAAGCTGTCTCCTATGAGTAGGTACATATACGACACAAAAATAACATTAAGTAGGTACCAATTTTGTGCCAGACTACAAAACATTTCAATAGAAGATCACAACATCAATCACTAGTTTAGCAAAATTAATATCTAATTACGTTACGTCCTGGTACAGGCGCTGTATGCCAGAAACAGAACTGAACAGATCGTTGTGGAATGTGGATGCCTTCCTCTTCCCAAAGCACTATAATAACCTTATTCTGCCTAACTAAGTAAATACACTAAAAAACAAGAAACTACCTCATAATACCTTGTGTTTGCTCCAAGTTCAAATAAAAACAATCCCGGCGAAATTCGTCCGCGACTCTGCACTTTTCACTCATATTTAGTTCAGAGAATAGACCCACATTTGTAAACAAACACTTTAACACACATCACTTTCACACCTTAGTCTCCATTTTTGTCTAATTTAATTATTTTATAAAATAAAGGCGCGAATGAACGTACATAACATAACCTAAAACAATGCATACTCCAATATAAATAAACAATACTTGCAATATGTCAACATGGCCGGCACCTCTCTCTCATCCGCTCGCTCACACACACGACACACACTCTTTCTCTGTCGCACATAATTTCGCACTGTCAAAGCATTCTAGCCCTTATTATTCCAATAATGTATGAAAAAACGCGGAAGAAGCTGCGCTTACGCTGTGGCGTAAGTTTCTCCATATTTTTCATAGTAACGCTCCGCGCTAATAGACCGAGGTGAAAGGGATGTATACAGAGAAAGAGAAAAAATAGGAAGCTTGAGGTCTAGCAGCTTCCCCGGGCTAGACGATGCAATGAAGCGGCAACGTCCCATGAATTTGTTTTCGTTGATGCGCTAAATACTGTGTTTTGATTGGTTGAGGCGAAATTTGTGTTACCTATCGATGGAACGATGAGACAACATTGCACGAATTTGTTTTCGTTGACACGCGGAAGAATAGATTAATGAGAGATTAGTGTTTTGATTGGTCTAGAGCGAATTTGTGTTTTCGATACACATTTTAAATAACCGAAATTCTGTTATTGATAAATTGCCTAATTTACAGTACCTACGTGACGACTAAATGTGTTATAGATACCTAACTACGCTAATTGTTTTAGTCAATTTGCCAGGGTATGCAGAGCTTATTTGCTTCTATGGACGTACCGCCCCTGATGTATGCTTAGGTCATTACAACTACGGAACGGATTTTGATGCGGTTTTCTTTATTTTTGTTCATTTACAAATGTATAATTATGTAGAAAAAGTAACGATAACGCCGACGACAACAACGACGCCCATATTATTTTAAAGTTCCTCTCGATTTTATGGGTTTGTCGTCATCAAACCGTGATTTCCTTATGAAGGTGATCCGTGGAAATATCTTCTTTCCAACTAGCGAACAAACATAAAAAACATATACGCTCGAATAGAGAAATTCTCCCTTTTACAAGTCGCTTAAAAATGTACAATAGCCAAATTGCAACAGGCGACCTAATCGCTCAGAGCGATTTCTTCCAGTTAATATAAAGATCAGATATGAAAGTTTTAGTTAAGTATATAATGTTTTACGGAACCGTTGGTGCGCGAGTCTGACATCACTTGGCCGACTTTTGTTTGTTATTGTTACTTTTGTTTAAAATACTTACTAATATTACCTCTAATTGCTGCGTAACTAAATCTTCTTTATATATAAAATAAAGTCGTGTTAGTTACACTATTTATAACTCAAGAGCGGTTGAACTGATTTGGCTGAAAATTGGTGTGTACGTAGCTTAGAACCAGGAGAAGGACATAGGATACTTTTTATCCCGTTCCAGTGAGATATAGAATGTGTTATAGTTTGTATGACGATTGAATACTGAAACTACGCGAATGAAATCGCGGGGCGTCCACTAGTTACAAATATGTATTACTTTGTGCTGAGCTTTAAGTGTAACCCTATGTTGTAATTTTGTGTATGAATTCGATGTTTTTTCTCATACTATTTTCGCTGACTAATGTCGTTTTACGACCCTCGTCGCTTCGTTAACGACATTGACAGCGTGTAAAACATACAATAGCTGTAAGTAAGTAGGCACTAATATTTTTCCAAACATCCATTGTAATTGTTTCTCAATAGAAAAACTTGCAAACAAACGGTATTTTTCACAAAAGCTATCCGAGCAGGTTGACATGATTTACGGTCGAGTGAAATGGGTTTCGAACACCGTTCATCGTGTGCCATTATTGACTTACCCTACACACAGAAAGTATGTAGGGCTGTATGTATTTTATTTATTTAAGAAACACCAACAACTTACGTACTAAATAAATACATCTACGATATTCATAAATAAGTTTCTGGGGGTCTCACTAATAATAGCCGAATTGCTATTTCGAAGATACACAAAGCTCAACTTGTCAGTTGTGTGTGTCAGGGGGTAACACCATAACCCCCTTACCAATAAACGAGTTGTCACTTATACAATGGTTATTACAGGTCTACTTGAACTGGTTATTCCTTATTTGATATACAACTGACAAGTTAAGTTGAGCTTTGTGTATCTTCGAAATAGCAATTCCGCCATTATTAGTAAGGCCCTATGTCTATAACATGTGAGTACAACATGCATTGTTTCATAACTTGCAGAATAAACAACTAACTATATAAACATATTATTAACGAGATATACATTTAATTAAAACAATCATAATAAGGTGTTTACAACAACACACACATTGCCTTCATCCCATGTTAAGTAGCTAAAGCACTTGTGTTATGGAGATCAGACAACGAGATATATTTACTTTTTTTTTCATTTATACATATACGTACTTATATAAATAAGAACACTCAGACACATCCAACAAGTACTTAAAAGCTCATAACCTAAGTACCTGTCAGCGGTAGGAATCGAACCCTCGACCCTACGGAGCAGAGTCAGACATGCTGACCACTACACCAACGGGCCCGTCATATGATAAATACTAGCTGTGCCGCGCGGTGATACTCGCGTTTTTTTTTGTTACTTCGTCAAGTAGCTTTTATTCGTTACAAACATCCATCCATACAATTCTTTCCTCTTTGTAATATTATAACAAATAATGCATTAATTTCGACCAAATTTGATTACCATAAAAACGGTTCTAGTGAGTTAATCTTAAAAGATAGACATATACTGTCGTGGAAAATAATTCTTTCATACATATATTTTTGGTATCTTGAACCGTTTTCGCAGCACACGCAACGGAAGCCCTCAAGAATGAATAATTTTCCCCGTTTGTTCACATTTTCCATTATTTATTCGCTCCTAATAGTTGCTCTGTGATATTATATAGCCTAAAGCCTTCCTCGATAAATGGTCTATTCAACACTAAAAGATTTTTTCAATTCGAACCAGTAGTTCCTGAGCTTAGCGATTAGCGCGTTCCAACAAACTCTTCAGCTTTATAATATTAGTGTATGTATATTTAATTAACTGAGATAGTTAACAAATTAAACATATGATACTAAATTATGTATTATGTAGGTATGTATACGTATACAGGGTGTCGCGGCCTTACTCCAGGACTTTTGGACACGACTACGACAGACCGAGACGTTGACACTGACATTGACCAAACAAGACTATAGTCTGATTTATAATTGAGGCCGTCAGCGCTGAAATGGCCTACCACAGTTTTTAATATTTCGACTTAGTACTTCGTAAATTTACTAACCATTTATTAAAATAAAATCATCAATATTAAAGAATCCACAATTTTAAGTACATAAAATATACATTTGGACAAAAAGCTTCCATAAAATATCTTCTACACACATAAGTCAAACTCAATATTCTAAAAACGCCTCTATCTCCATACTGATTGGCCTAGGGTTAGGCCACTTTAGCGCTGACAGCCTCAATTCACTGCCACCTTGGGATGCCATTACAATGGGGAATTTTCAGGGCCCCTGTTTCTCTTTATTATGACAGATGGCGCTAGATGTATAAGGGGGATAAATGTCAACGAAATTACTAACTTCAAACATTGATGGTGACAGTATTTTTTTTTTGTCACTAATGTTACAAAAGTGTTTGGTGTCTAAATAATTCACCCAAATAATTAAAAAACGCACTAAAATATAACTGACTGAAGTCCTCCTGGATATCTACTAGCGAAAACTAGATAAGAAACTTTTGGAGTTTGAAAATTCCCCATTTTTCAACATTTTTTGCTACAGTAGACCTCAAAATATTTCAAAATATCCCTTTTCAACTCGTATCATCCTTATGTCTTCTTAAAGACAAAATATAATTGTTTATGTACGTAAAATTAACCCCATCTTTCATCATCATCATCAGCCCATACTTGTCCACTGCTGGACATAGGCCTCTCAAATTGCACGTCACTGCGATCTGTTTTCGGCTTCTCGCATCCAGCTTCTGCCAGACATCTTGCGTATATCATAAGTCCACCTTGCCTGAGGGCGTCCTACACTCCGTTTGCCGAGACGCGGTCTCCGCTCAAGAACTCGTTTGCCCCAACGGTCATCGGTTCTACATCTTTGTTCCCCATCTTTCAATTTCCGTAAACAATCATTATCTTGTAGAAAAGTGAAAAAAGCACTGCATCCTCGTAGATATAACCAATTTTCGGTGTTTTTCAATAGTCGAGAGGCTCGTAAATCGTAAACAAATATTTTTGCGTTTTTAATTTCAACATGTTTGACCGATAATGTCAAAGCCAAAAATATATCTTATTTTTTGCTTCCTCAAAAACGCTATTGCTATAACATCGAACTTAATCAATAAAACAGACTAGGTTGTTAAACCTAGGTAGACTAGGTAGTCCCAACGAACGGCAAGAGATCACGTGGTCGCCCCCGAAAGTGATGGCGCGACGAGATCGTCCGCCAGGATGACGCCTGGTGGATGACCGCTCGAAATCGCAGTAAGTGGAGAAAAGGAAGAGAGGGCTTTACCCTGCAGTGGGATTCAGTAAGCTAATAATAATAATAAAAAGGTAGTAGTAATACACCCTTCTACGCGATCCGATCTGATTACGATCGGATCGCGTGGAGATGGGGTGTATTTTCTTATTAAGTTTGAAATGTATCTCTTTGTGAACCGTCCCGCACGCAGTCCAAGTATAAACCAATTAATTAATTGTTGGTGTTATTTTTGGACTGTACGGAACGTTTGGTACGCAATAATCATTATAAAGAACGACTACCACGACCAGTACCTTTTAACCGTCCCTAAGATTTTTAAAGTGTTCTTCGTCATTTATCTGGTCTCCCATCATCAAACCCTGATTGACCTATCATGGGACCCCCTTGAAATGTCTTCTTTCCATAAAAAAAAACATCAAAATCGGATTTTAAAAGACGAAGTTATCCGCGAACAAACATAATAAAGCATACATCCTTTTTTGAAGTCTCTTAAATGGTTGATGAAAACTGAAATGTCACATTGACATTGACAATAATGACAGAGAGCGAGACACATGATTGGGAGTTTATCTGGCAGTGAATTAGAAATCAGAGTATACAATACGATAGGAGGTATGCGGTTACAAATGGTCAAAAAATGTGGTTAATTACTCAATAATTCTAGTCGTTATTCGACTTTTTTGTATTATGTATGTATTATGCTTTTTTATGTTTGTTCGCGGATAACTTCGCCGTTGATGAACCGATTTTGATTCTTTCAAAGATGGTCCCATGATAAGGAAATCAGAGCTGACAGACCAAATGAATTGAGGGGAACTTTAAAAAATCTTTTTTCTTCTTCTTTTTTTGACGTGACACCGTTTAATAACTCGGTACTACGGGCGGCATGCACGAAATAGATGACGCCATTGTCCCGTTTCGCAAGCGAGTGTACTACTACTACTGCAATGTTTGACGTTGTCACGTCCGACTGCCGTCCGTATACCGACATTACCATAGACGTAGAATCCCGCCGCTACGCTTACAACCAATTTTTAACACGCTTTTATTAGCTTAATTTTTAATAGGAAGTAGCCCACCGCAGTCACCATATTGGCTATTTTAGCGAAACGTCACTGACACCGGATGGCGTGTCCGGATCATAGCCGGGTTTTTGTCTAGTACAATATCAAAACAATACGATTCGCATTCGATTTCCGGTTGAGTGTGTTTTTCACCAGATAGGGGAAACGCGTGTTATTGGCGCCGGTTGTGTGTTGAAGACGCGAAGCTAGGGGGGATCGGGTGCATTGTTGGTCGCTTTCCCCTATTTTGTACGACTGTACCAGTTTAGTTCAACTTCATAATAATGTTATACCTATTTATTTGTTTTATGAAGTGTGATTGTTTTTAAAAGCTTTTATTGAACTTGGAATGTTCAACTTCTATAACACACAACATTCCTCAAGGATTCTTATGTCTAAAACGAAACAAAACAGAAGAAAAGCTGAAAACAAATGTTTTCATGTAAAGCGGCAATCAGGTGATAAACAAGTTTGTATAAATAGGCACATTTCTTTTTTTATGAAATTTTGTTTGGTATCATGTATTTATATATTTATTGTCCTATATCTTAAGTCTAAGACATGGCCCTGTTAGGGCGTTTCAACAGTAACAATAATAGAAATTAAATAAATCGTAACATAGATTTTCAACATGTCTATAAATACATTAAGGTACCTGCTGCATACCAACTATAACTGGTGAACCGTGATGTCCAGAGGAGGGAATATAGCTTAGCGGTATTGAGATCTATTGTATTCCATAAATTCATTTAGTGAGTAGAAGCAGTTTTGGGCAAGGAAGTTTTAAAGCTTGTTTTAAAAGAGGTATGATTGTCTTGCTTTTTTATGGCGTCCGGTATGTACTGCTAGAGTTGAGCTAGTATTTTCAATTTAACTTTGCTATGCATACATGCCGTTTTCTTGTTCAAAAGTTTCTAGTTTCAAAACAGTTGACCAACGTCGTCAAATTCATCGCTATACTTGACTAGTGTCAAAAAGTACATTGTACAATATTTTATTTACTTTATTCAGGAAGTAAATTGTTCATCTTAGAACTAATTTACACGTTGTAAGTTGGATAGTAATTAAGTTGAAAATAAACGCCTCCGGGCCAATAAGCCGGGTTGAATGATGCACAAGTACGCGAGTTGCAGGCAAACTTTCAACTCTCTGCCAAGCTCTATAATACACCGAAATACCTTTTGTTGGGTAACTTGTCGAAAAAAGTTTGAAATTACGTACGCGATATTTCCGCTGTTATTTACACGCGTATGAAACATGCTAAATGAATTTTAAAACAAAATATTTAAATGTAAAACTCGAAAGTCCTTACTGATTTATTCATCATTGTACACTCAATGATTAACGCCCTGTCCAAATCCTTGATCAGATTATATAGAACTTTTTTTATTAAAATGAAATATTTATTTCAGACCATGGTCCATAATATTAGGGTTAGTAAGTACATAGGGTTAGTAAGTACAATTCAACTTAAAGTTCTAATATTAATAATACAAATTAATAATACATAATTCATTCTTCTTATTTGCCCCGTGAAGTGTTTTGACCCAATGTACATTCATTGGTGTGTCAAACTTCGCCGCAAATATGCGCAAGAGGGCGTTGCTGGATGATTGCAGTCTAGATGCTACTCATTTCCTTAGAACAGCAAAAAAGTCATCAACGTGAACCTCCGCGAACATCTGCGACGCACTACAGAAACGGGGGTTTTTATTTATGATGTTTGCGTGAGATTTTTCAAAATTGACGGGTAGAAGTTAATATGCGAAAAACGTTAATTTGAGGGTTATGGTTCTAAAACTTGGTGACAGCGTTACTCCGATGTAATCCATTGAAATCCGTTCAGTAGTTTTTGTGTGAAAGAGCATACTAACGTAACTAACATACTTTCGCGTCTACAATATTAGTAGGGTACAATTAATAACGTTGTCATTTTAAAATATATATATACACACACGTAATAATAGTATATAATATGTCAATAACGATGTTCTGTCTTAAGTAACTACTTATCAACATTTCCTTGCCCTTACCCCACACTAGCTGTGTCGGCGCAACACGTTTGCTTTTGCCATTCATCCCTTCCTATAATTAATTAAGTAGATACGAGATCTACTTAATTAAATATTAAAGTAGTACTAGGGTAGAACACTTAACAGAAATTCGAGAAATCAAGGAAATTCTTACTTCAGTCTTATTTAGTGAATAAATTGAACAAACTACATTCTACATGTGTTTAAACGTTAGTAGAGGTACTCTAAGTTCTCGCTCATACGTGTCTGTTTCTTTTTTAGGAGGAGCGATGTATCGGTGTGCGTGGCTGGTGCTGGCGGCAGCGTGGGTGGCGGTGGCGGGCCCCGGGCCGCCCGAGCGCGACACCTTCCACTTCGAGCACCGAGTATACAACCTCAGCGTGGCTGAGAATAGCCCGCCGCGCACACATGCCGCTCAGCCGCCCGACGACGACCCGCTCGGCATTCACCTGCCGCATCCAGACGCGCGCGTGCGATTCCGCATCCGACATGGCGATAAAGAGAAATTTTTCAAAACCGAAGAGCGCTGCATCGGAGACTTCTGTTTTGCTTGGGTGCGGACACGAGCAGGTCATGCCGACGTGCTCAACAGGGAACGACGTGATGAGTATAAGCTGCAACTACGCGCCACCGCCACACTTCCCAGCGGCGAACAGCTGGCCGCCGACACTGAGCTCAACCTCGTCGTCACCGACGTCAATGATCTCAGCCCGCTATTCTATCCGACAGAGTATGAAGCCACCGTACCTGAGGATACGCCTCCTCACAGTAGTGTCGCCCAAGTCACCGCCGAAGATGCCGATTTAGGTCTTAACGGGGAAATTTACTACAGTTTTGCTGACAAGACCGAGTTCTTCTCTATACACCCTGTGACTGGAGTAGTTTCTGTAACGAGACCGCTGTCCCATCTCGAATGCGCGAGACACGAGCTGACAGTGCTGGCCCGCGATCGCGCCGGCATCATGGCTCGCGGCGAGGACGCCCCCGCAGCGCGCGCCTCTCTTGTCCTTCATGTTCAGCCCGTTAATCTACACGCGCCAGAACTACAGGCTAAACACTTGACAGAATTTGACTATACTGCCGAAGGTGAGGTGTATGCAATTGTGGAAGCTACAGACCGCGACGAAGGCGAACATGGTCGCATTAACACTGTAGAAATTGTGGACGGAGACCCCGATGGGCACTTTAGAGTGCAACAATCATCAGATCCAGCAAAGTGGCTCGTAATAGCTCATGCATTGCGGGATCCTGCTACATCGCCTAGCTCTTACAACTTGACAATTCGCGCGCAGGACGCGGGGTCGCCGCCTAGAGCCTCGTACTTGGCGCTGCCCGTACAAGCTGTGCGGCCGCAAGTCCCTGCACCAGTCTTCAGCCGTGAGGTGTATGAAGCCGCGGTGTCCGAGTCCGCTCCACCTGGCACGCCCCTTGTCAGGCTGAAGGTAGCCGAAAGAGACGCTAGAGTTTATATAGAAATTGTTGGCGGTAATGAAGGAAGAGAGTTCAAAGTACATCCTGACACTGGTGTTTTGTATACCGCCGTAGAACTTGATGCGGAGAAACGTACCCGTTACACTCTCACAGTAGCTGCCGTAGACCGACGGGGTGGGACACAACTAGCTCAGAGCTCTGCTAAAGTACAAATCACAGTTCTTGATGCTAACGACAATAATCCCATTTTCGACGAATCCGTTGTCGATATCAACCTGAAAGAAAACGGACCCGCGGGCGCTGTAGTGACCCGATTAACCGCCCGCGATGCTGATTCCGGAGAGAATGCATACATATCTTATAGTATAGTAAATCTACAATCGGTACCTTTTGAAGTGGAACATTTCTCTGGAGCCCTGCGAACTACCCGCGTATTGGACTACGAGAGTATGAAGCGTAGTTACGTGGTACGCGTTAGGGCCAGCGATTGGGGCCTACCCTTTAGAAGGCAGGCAGAGGCGGAAGTTCGCATTACCCTTGTTGACGTCAATGACAATCGGCCCCAATTTGAGCGGGTCGACTGCGTTGGATATTTATCAAGGACGACGCCCATTGGATACGAGGTATTGACCTTATCTGCCATCGACTTCGACGCCGGAGATGTTGTAACGTATAGGATCGCTAGCGGAAACGAAGAAAATTGCTTATCACTAGAACCGAGCACGGGTGTGCTCAGTGTAGCATGCGACTTAACCGCAGTGGGAGATGTGCTGCGCGTCAACGTGACAGCGACTGACGGGTCCCACTTCGCGGACACGAGCAGCGTGACGCTGCACGTGGCGGCAGGAGGCGGCGCGGGCCCCGAGTGCCGCGACACCGGCGCCGCGCGCCGCCTCACCGCTGTGCTGGACGCCGCGGCGCGCGCCCGGGAGCCTGACGCCGACACTGACCCACCGCCGGAGCAAACGCCCGGCAACTTGCACGCCCCTGAGTTCCTCGACTTCCCAGTTGAAGTCAAAGTGAACGAATCTGTTGCACTTGGCACTGTGTTGGTCAAGTTAAGAGCTAGAGACCGCGACAGCGGCTACGACGGGCATCTGCAATATGGCATTTCAGGCGGTGACGATGACTCCGCGTTCCGAATTGACCCTGACACTGGCGAATTACAAGTCATAGGATATTTGGACAGGGAAAGGGAGGCGGAATACTATCTCAACATAACCGCTTATGATTGTGGTTTGCCACGAAAGGCTATCTCTCGAATGCTGCCAATCACTGTTCTGGATGTTAACGACAATACACCAAAATTTGAACGACCGCTTTTGTCATTCCGCGTTACTGAGAATGCTCTAAACGGTACGACAGTGTGCCGACTGCTGGCGAAGGACCCCGACGGTGGGGCGTGGGGACAAGTTAGTTACAGCATGGAGGGTGCTGAGGAGTTCTGCGTGGACAGGTCAGGTGTGTTGAGCGTGTGCGCGCCGTTGGACCGCGAACGGCGAGCGCTCTACGAGCTGACGGTGTGGGCGACGGACGGCGGCGGTCGACGTGGAGAGGCGCGCGTACGCGTGCTAGTGGACGACGTGAACGACTGCGCGCCGCAGTTCTCGCTGGGAACCTACAGTGCGCGAGTACGCGAGGCCGAGTTGCCGGGCGCGCTGCTGGCCGCGCTGCAGGCTACTGACGCCGACAGCGGTGCGGGTGGTCGCGTGCACTACTCTTTACCCGACCAACCAGAAGACGCACTCTTCGCTGTGGACGAATTCTCTGGTGTTCTCACCGCCACCAAGACCCTCGACTACGAAGATAGACAGGTAACACCGACATTCTTAATACCGAATTCCAATTTTACTGTTATACAGACCCTGCCGATCTGCGGCAGTTGACCTAGGTAAAATTAGGGGATTATGTCGAAGGGATTATTTGTCACTTAACACCTAATGCACTTTGTACTCGTCATGGTAATCGTCACGTCCCCTCCGATTCTGGACCACAAATTGCTAATAAACCCATACTTGAAGGGGTTCCAACTTACTCGTTTCTCCCTGTAAACAAAACATGTTACATCGGTCAGGTCTACGGAGTGACGGTGCGCGCTACAGACGGCGGGCAGCCCTCTCTCTGGACAGACGCAGCTGTGGTGGTAGAGGTGCTGGACGTGGATGAGAATTCGCATGCGCCAACATTCCCCGACCGCGTGCTTGTGGCCAGCGTGGCCGAGAACGCGACGCGGGGCTCCCGCGTGCTGACATGCGGCGCGCGCGACGCGGACCCGCCCGGCAGAGACTCGCGACTCGCCTACTACATCCGCGGGGGCACTGGCATGGGACACTTTGCTGTCGACGATGCAGGTACGTCGCCTCTCGTTTCACTAAAGTTTATTTCTTTTGTACGATTCGAGCAGAAGAACCGGTCTGTACTTAAGAGGAGTTTCAGAATACGGGCATCAGTATTTTCCGAGATAAAAAGCAGCAAGTACCTAAGAGAAAAGACTACAAACAATTGCAAATACATAACCTACGTTTCGTACCAAATAGCAATGTTCTCGCGAACATTTCAATTTATTAGAAAATTTCATTTTCAATTTGCGACATATAAACATCTGACTCTTTAATTTTCTTTTTTTAAATGTTTTATTGATGTTCACTTGCCTAAAAAAGTTCACGACTAATCAGAAAGAAGTAGGTATATACTGGGAGTAAAATCAAAGCCTACCGCATGCATTCAATAATTGTAATACGCTATGGTGTACGTTATGTTTAATTACAAAAGGTCGATTCTCCCATTAACAGGTGAGGTGCGCACGTTGGCGCCCCTGGACAGGGAGCGAACACCGCACTACTGGCTCACCGTGTGCGCTGAGGACCACGGACTGAAACCCAAACACTCCTGCGTACCGGTGAGTACCTAGGCACAACCCTACACCATGAAAATGAAAACCATTGATTCATGCCTCGTATAAGGCGATGAAGGTCTTGAATCCACAACAATGGGGAATTTTCAAACTCCAAAAAATTCTTATCTTGATGTCGCTAGCCAGAGGCCAGGCTGATTTCCGTCAGTTATATTTTAGTACGTTTTTTATTACATACTTGGGTTAGTTATACAAACTTGAGCCCTGTAGTTCCGGGCGTTTAGACAAGAATAGGACTACGGTCGGAGTGGGGTCGCCGGCACCTGATTGTACGGTCCCGAGAAGGGCGGTTACCCTATGACCTGGTAACCACCGTCGGCGATGGAGTTCGCTGGGGCAGACACTTGGCTTGGGCGGGTCCTGACGCAATTTCTTCGGGTACTCCTGGGACCCGCCCTGCTCGTAACACGAAGGTCATCGTAGGGGTTTAGTCGGTAAGAGTCCGACACAAACCCGTTCGCTGTCCCCATGGCGGCGGAGTGTCCATGAGGATGCCCCCACGTAAAAAAAAAGTTATACAAACTTCGGACACTTTTCTAACATGTAATCAAACAATAAAAAAATAACTATCACCCCCAATACTGACTGCTTGCAGTTAGTCAATTTCGTTGACATTTATCCCCCCCCCCCCCCCCTGATACAGCTGGTGCCATCTGTCATAACTAAGAGGAGCTAGATCCCTGAAAATTCCCCATTCCGATTGGAGTTCTAAACGTAACAAACGACTAGGCCACAGACGAAGTACAAAGTTTCATGATGATAGGATAAGTAATTACAATATTAATAGGATAGTATATATCTATTATGATTATAGTTAACCGCAACCATACATAACTGTCTGTGAAACACGTAGCGGTCATAAAGACGGGACGCAATCTCAGGCTCTCAAACGCACCTGTGCTTTATTATTCCTCCATGTTAATTGCGGTAGACGATAATGCTTATAGTAGGTATTAAACATAAAACGTTACTAAACTTATGTACATATTTGTATAAGTTGAAATGGGCTTTATATAAGCCTTCAAAAAAGGTTCTTAATTCGGCAGCAATTTGTTTTATAATTTTTTAATGAAACGCGCACAGACATTATAACTCAATATTGTTCACCGGGTATATAGGCGCGAATATAATCAAAGACAAGCTCGAGCTTACCTTTGTTATTTAACTCGACGTAAAAGTCGAGTACCCGGTGAACAATATTGAGTTATTTTGTTTTTATGTTTGATACATCAAAAATTTTGATTGGGCGAAAAGTTAGATGATTCTTTGTTTTGTTTGAAAGCTGGTATTTCCTGTTTGGTATAATTTAAATTTGGTTGATTACCGACAATAACATCCATGTGAAAACCGCAAAGGTCTTGATGTTTTCCTGGTTGAAGTCAGTTGATTTTCTTTAGAGTTATTTTTCTAATGATGGTGGTCAGACCAAGGGTTTCTTTTTCATGTTGTTTTAATTAAAAAAAAAGTTTTTATATTTACTTGGCTCTTATGTCCGCTTTGAAGCCGACAATTCTGCGACAAAGTAATAACTCGTCGTGTTCAAGTTGGTGTCATTGTCATAGTCTATCGATAACGTCGTCAATAGTCAAAGTCGTGTCAAAGACTCATTAAAACGTGAGTGTGGACCATCACATTTCAATGCTGCGTGGAAAATTACACGGGAATAACAAATTGATCAAATAGGAGTCCTCTCCTTTACTTCTCACTCTCACTACATTATCTTTCATCACTAGCACATTATTACACTAGTTCCACCATATTAACACAATAATTGTAGCGAAAAATGTATTGTGAAAATGAGAAATAAAGAAGCCATTTGCATCTCATCGCATCAGGTATCTTTAAAAAAAAAGTTATAAAACTAGCTGTGGACGGCGGGATGTTACGTTGAAAACTCAGAACAAACATAACTTGTTGTTTTTCGTCTGATGCTGAAAGTGTTAATGACATTTTACTTACAAAGTAAGTGTCATTGAATCTGATCTATACTCAGACAAAAAACATCTAGACTTGAAGTACCAAACTGACGTTTAGAATAAAACGCGACAACGATAACTATGATAAACATGCAGGAGGGAAAGAGAATATCTTGGCACAAACATACATACACTTCACGCCTGTCTCCCAGAGGGGTAGGCAGAGGCTACAGATCTCCATTTGTCACGGTCCTGACATACCCCTTTCGCTTCATCTACATTCATACATTTTTTCATACATGACCTCCGGTTTCGAGTACTTTTCACGCCGCCTTCCGCCAGGACATCACCAATCTGGTCAATGTATGTCCTTCTGGGGCGACCTCTACTCACCCGGCCCTTTGACTCCTGAACTACTCCGAAACTACTGGACAGATCTGAAAAAAAATTTCACTGTTGGAAAGCTACACTATTCCTGTGTAACATAGGCTATATGTTATCCCCAAATTCCTACGGGAACGAAAACACGCGAGTAAAAGCGCGCGGTACAGCTAGTCGTCTATATTTTTGGTAGACTACAGATCGATTAATTGGAACTGGGACGTTCACAGTACTTGCACTAATGCAATGTGTACTTATACAGCATGTTTTTTATTCGTGTCGCTAAGCCATAAGGTTTAGTGCAATACCTGGTTTGACACGTGGCTGACATCGGAAAGTGAAAACAAACACTCTGTATTTTTATGCAGTGATACGTCACGCCGCTCGTTTATTCACAGACACTACACAAGCGCATCGTGTTAATGTGTTAAGATGCCAGCTCTTATTAATCTATCCGTATATAAATATTTGGTCCTTACATTTGAAATTGGCGTTTTGTCGTACTGGCAAATTTAATCTTAAATATCTCCTCTTTGGTTAGGAATTCCTAATTAAAATTTAGACAGCTATTTACTCATACATTTGTGATTGCATGCATGAATTTTCTCTTTTGTTTTTTTTTTCTTGGTCACTAATTTCACAAAATGGAAAACTTAAATTATGGCATTATTTACGAGTACGAGTTCGGCCGTGGCACCAGTGCTGCAGAGACGGCTCGAAGGATTGATGATGTGTATGGTGGTGGTGTCGCAAAAGAAACGCACCGTGTTTTTTGTTTCAACGTTTTCGCTCTGGAAATTTCGACGTGCAGAACAACCCCCGTGGACGGCCGGAGACCAAGAACGATAATTGAAGTCTATTGTGGAAGCAGATCCATCTCAAACCACATCAAAGTTAACTGCAGGCTGCGGCGTTAGTGACAGTCATTTTAATTTAATTTTTTTTATATTTATTTATTTATATTTATTTATTTGTAAAATATTTATTTATTTATTTATTTAATCGTAAATTGGAATGCTTTGGCGCAGCTGCCCACTCCGCCGCCGCACGGGGGGCTCTAGTAGCCCTTGGCAAGTGAGAAGCCGCAAACGTGCTTACACACGTGGCATCCCACACCAAGCAGCGGCCACGTTCCCAAGGGACGAGCGTAAGTCCGTCAGGACGCTTGCCGTCTGTTCTGTACAAACCAGAGGGCTCCAAGGTGCAAGGTACGCCCGCGGATACAAGTGCGCGACGAAGCACATCGTTGAGCATGTGGTGCCTTGGAAATCGGCCTGCTGACTTGGCGCAACTTAGACCGTGGTGGCCAAGAATATCGACCACCGCTCCACACCGACACCGGTGCACATCGTACATCTTGCACCCAAGCCGCAACGCGACTGCTACCCGTAACGAGCCGTTATCGAGGGCTGTGCCTAAGTGAGGTGAAGGCAAGGCGTGCAACCAGGCTCCAGATTCAGGGAGAGACGCTGCCTTCAACCGCGCCACATCAGGGCCACCAGCCAGGCGCAGAATATCCCCCGCTCTGTTTCTACACATAGGATCGTCCCATTGTCTCTGCACCTGTGGATTTTCGGGACAGTCTGTAGCGGGACACATCAGTGACCATGCTTCCCTAGCCTCCCTAAGAAAATGAATGCAAAGAATCATATTTTATTTAGAAAAAATCTCCGTTATGTTCCTCCCATACAAAATGCCAATTACATATGTAAGGAAGGAACTAATATCTAATAAATCTACAGATTCTTCTAGATACTTCTGAACTATGTATTTGCTTGTCTATGAATATAAAAATGGTATTTAAACCACACCTTCCATCGTAGCAATTTTGAGACTAATTACCTATATCCTTCTAAATTAATGGAGTGCTTTAAAATAAATGTTCAAGCGAGCTCTAATTAATAGGTGTATTTACATATATTTAGATACAAAATTAACTTGAAATATAAATTGCAACATTACACGCTTTTTATTTAAATGAAGTAGGTACTGCTTCCACGTGCCTACCCTATTTTTTTTTATATTGAAATCGTTTATTCCCAAAGCGAAGTAGGCAGAGGCACTTAACACAAACTAGTAGCAGTATTGTCTCTTGAAACCAGAATAGCAACGAACTAACTTTTTTAATTTAAATCCTTGGAAGAAATTTCGGTAGGGTCATCTTCTAATGCATTTGTCTTTATCTTTTTGACAACGGGGGAGGATTTCAAACCACGGACATTTTTTCCATTTATTTAGTTCTATACACAATTTATAATAATACTGTAGGTATATAATAAAATAATCTAAATATATAAAATGAAAAGCTGACTGAATGACTGACTGACATATCAACGCACAGCCCAAACAGCTAAACGTAGGGACTTGAAATTTGGAACGGACGTAGCTTAGGTACCGTAGGGGTGCACTAAGAAAGGGATTCCAGAAATTCCCACGGGAACGGTAATTAACGGGATAAAACGTTTGTATGAAAAATCTAAACCGTTCAAGGTAGTCGCTTGAAATTTGAGATGCAGGTACCTTAGTATTCTAAAAGCTTAGGTGCAACAGGCTATTGGAAAATTCCCATGGGAACGGGAGTTAGTGGTAAAAAACTTTTGTATGAAAAAAAACCGCGTAAGACAGATGGCAGAAATTTAGTACGTAGGACCCATAAAGAACGTATGGCTTACTCGGAACACGATATTGCAAAATTCCCACGGGAATGGAAGTTCGCGGAAAACTTTTATATATGACAAATACCGTAAATTTAAAGTTTGAAATCTAACATGCATATATACCTTAGGAAATATAAAGTTTAGTTATGGCTGTATTTTGAAATTTCCTACTGGAACGGGAGTTGACGGGATAAAACTTTTGTATGAAAAATCTAAACCGCTCAAGGTAGATGCTTGAAATTTGGGATGCAGGTACCTTAGTACACTTAAAGCTTAGGTGCAACAGGGTATAGGAAAAATCCTTTGGGAACGGGAGTTAGCGGGAAAAAACTGTTGTATGAAAAAAATAAACCGCGTAAGACAAATGATTGAAATTTGTTACGCAAGTACCTTAATGAACGTACCTATAGCTTACTTACAACGCAATATTGCAAAATTCCCACGGGAATGGGAGTTAGCGGAAAACTTTTATATGAGAAATCGCGTAAATTTGAAGTTTGAAATCTAACATGCACATACCTAGGAAATATAAAGTTTAGTTACCTATGGCTGTATTTTGAAAAATTCATACTGGAACGGGAGTTGACGGGATAAATATTGAATGATAAAATCTAAACCACGTAAGTTAGACGCTTGAAATTTAACATGCGTATACCTTACTGAATGCGAATTGAAGCCATGACTGAATTTTCCAAAATTCTTATGGAAACGGGAATAGTGGGAAAACTTTTGTATAGAAAAACAAATACCGCGAGTATGAGGGTTGATTTTTTTTTAGTATATGGGTATCTTAGGAAATTTACAGCTTTATGGGATTGGGAAATACCTTTTTCATGAAAAAATACTGCACAAGCGCCAGAGACAGAAGCATTTTTGAATTGAATGAAATGTATTGTTAATAAAGAAAACCTTTCAAATTTATTTATTACAACATTGATTATTATTTACATTCAACATATACCGAGTAAAATACTGAAATGCGTGAATCGTATTGTGATGTGTTTATGCGTGGTTTGTTATCATGTACATACCTGTCTATGGAGGTACAGGGACGTACATTTTATTTTTTTTAAAGGGAGTTACTGACTGGTTGACATTAACGCACAGCCCAAACGGCTAAACATTTCCAAAGGCATTTAAAATTTGAAAAGGACGTAGGTTAGATATCGTAGGGTTGCACTATGATAGGTATTCCCGAAATTGCTTCGGGAACGAGAATACCTATCATAGTGAAAATCCTTTTGAATGAAAAATCTAAACCGCTCAAATTTTACGCTTGAAATTTGGAATGCAGATACCTCAGTAAACGTAAAGCTTAGTTTCAACACGATATTGGAAAATTCCCACGGGAACGGTAGTTTGCGGGAGAAAACTTTTGTATGAAAAAAAAAAATAAACCGCGTAAGATAAATTATTGAAATTAGCCATGCAGGTACCTTCACGAACGGAAAACTTTCTTGCAACGCAAAATTTCCACAGGAATGAGAGTTAGCAAAATAAAGTTTTAGTAAATATGAAGTTATGGCTGTATTTTGAGAAATTTCTACAGGACCGGGAGTTGGTGGGAAAAAAATATGAAAAAATCTTAACCTGATGCTTGAAATTTGACGTGCTTAGTGGATGCAAAGTTCAGTCATGTCTAGATTTTCCGAAATTCTAACGGTAACGGGAATAGCGAGCATGCATTGGTATAGACAAAAAAATTACCGCGAGCCTTTAATTTTTTTAATATATCTTAGCAAATTTACAGCTTCATGGGAATATCAAAAATCTTTTTCATTAAAAAATACTGTACTAGCGCCAGATTCAGAGTGTTTGTGATGTAGTTGTTCATGGTATTTTCTCCAAGAAAAAACTAGATTTTTAAGGCATCTTTCATTATTCGACGTCTTCAACACACACCGGGAAAAAATACGGAAATACGTGAATTCTATTTAAAATTGCGCTGTGTTTATGCGTGGTTTGTTTACGAATACCTACTTATTTCCTGAACGTGGAGGAACAGGGACGTACATTGTCTATATTCATATTCATCCATCACTGACTCATCATCACCCAGGCATTTTTCACAGGGGTTATTTTATGATGTATACGTGAGATAAAAAACAAAGTCGAAGGATCAAACACTTGCGCTAGCGAGAGTTGTTTTGCCACAGCCCTACTTCTCTCATGGTCAGTTATATGTGGCGTGCTCCCGCGTAAGTTCGTCTTCCGGCCTGGTCATTCTTGCAACCCCCTCCAGAACGACCAGAAACGTTGTTTATAAGGAAATTTAATAAATGTTTTTCCTAAATACATTTAATTTTCTGTGTAGCTCTTATTCCGATTGTATCAGCAACCGAGCCATCCATGCTACTCTTTTTAGGATTCCGTACCCAAAGGGTAAAAACGGGACTCTATTACTGAGACTTCGCTGTCTGTCTGTCCGTCTGTAACAAGGCTTTATCTTATCAACACTGATAGGTAGGAAGTTGAAATTTTGATAGGTGATGTTTTTCTGTATCAGCTTCAACAACAAATACTCAAAATAAAATGCTTTAAATAATTAAGCATTTTTTTAACTTTTCTACAACATAGACAAAGATCCCTCTTTATAAAAGGCTCGCCTCGAAAGCTGCATTACTCCTGAATAACATAGGCTATATTTTATCCCCAAATTTCCACGGAAACGAAAAAACGCTAGTAACACCGCGCGGTACAGCTAGTTTAAAATACAAGGTGTGTACGATGGTAAACTTTCGTTATAAAACGTACAAAAAACATTGCTTTTTTATTTTTATTTTGGACAGCCAACACAAGAGATACATAGGTAACACTTAAAATCTAAATACAAATTCATCCATAAAATGTTCTCTTAATTATAGGCCACTAATATTAAGAGTGGCCAATATTGGCCAATATTAAGAGTGGAATTCTATAGTTCTAGTTTCTAGTTAATTAAATTGGATACTTTGTTCAAAAGTTATGAGGGTTGAAAGTGGGAAAAAAAGTCCAATTTATAAAAATATGTTCAAGTGGGGTATCAAATTAACTTTTAAAATCGGGGGTTTTTTAATTTCTTTAAGTTATCCAATAAACATTCGTTTTTCTTAGGTTTATATAGAGGTTACGGGCGTGAACGACGTGCGTCCATGGTTTGCGACGGCGGAGACGCTGGCCAGCGTAGTGGAGGGCGCGCCGGCCGGCACGCGGCTCGCCTCGCTCGTCGCCCACGACACCGACCTGCCTTCCTCCACGGTCACATACCGCATCGTCGCTGGCAACCCCGACGGCCTCTTCACTATTGACGAGGACACAGGTAATTGGGCAGCTTCCTGAAATTCTTAACGAAGTTCTCCGAAACGTTTCGACGCTTTTTTTTTGACATTTTGTGTCGGGACCCATCATTATCGGGTAGAATCGACCCCCATATATTTTTTTTACCCCAAAATTATGAGGGTGATCTCCACGCCTAAATAAGTTGTTTCTAACTTTAGTGACACATATTTTTTTCATGTATTTCGTAGAAATTATAAGGTAAATCAACTTTTTCCGCGTCAGCTAGGAATTACACATTTTTCCATTTGTTTCTTATTCCCTTTTGCTATAATTATTTCCAGAGCTTGATTACACTGACATCAATACATTTAAATCGACAAAACATTGAAAGAAACACCGAAAATCTTCCTCATTAGAATAAAATATTGTTTTTTTTTTCCACTGTAAACAAGCGTTTGACCATCATACTGCCTGATGTTAAGCGATGTTTATTAAGTACCTATTCTCACCCCAGTCAGAAGATTAATTATTTTAATTTATTGACACTTTATTGTACAGAGTTGTACAGTGGAGGACTTAAACTAAAGCATTTTCTAGAACTTACACAACAGACCTCCAGTATATACTTGCTTACTCTTATCCCAGGTGAGGTGGTAACAACCGGTCGCCCCCTGGACCGAGAATCTATGAGCAGCGTAGCGCTGGAAGTGTCAGCGTGGGACGGCGAGCTAGCGGGCCACACGCGCCTGCTGGTCACCATGCAGGATGTGAACGACCACACCCCAGCATTCACGCAGCGTTACTACCAGCTTCGCGCTCCAGCCGGAATCGTTGGTGACCAACACATGCCACAGGTAATTTCTTATTCTTCCCCCTGCCGTATATCCAGGTTGGAAATTATAAAGGCAAGGTCGCTACCCTCGCCATTTTTTAAATATACGAAATTTTTTTACTGCATGAAACTGAAAGCGTTTCCTGAATGGCGTCGAAGATACAGAGAGTTATTTATTTCGTTGTGCATGTGCAACAATTACATTTGGTTACGCAGAACAGCTAAGACCGGTGCGAATGAAAGTATCGTACTTTACCTAACGTCTTATCGTATCAATCGATACTTGTCAGCCGGTGTTACGCGAGCAACCTGTAAAAAATATCCAGTTTGAATTTTTTTACTGCATGGCTTCATACATTTGCTGTGAAAATTGGCAAATTGGCAATTCTCTATAAGATTTAAGATTTACGTGTATTGTAGGTTGTTACATTGAATGTTTTATTGACGATTTGAGATCAACAAAAAGTGCACAAGTACAATCCGCCAATTGAATTTTACTTCAGAATATAAGTATTTTTATGTAATAAATAAATACAACTGATGTCATTCTTCAGATGCCGCACGGTTTTCATGCTAAATTAATTAAATTGGTAAATTGTTCTGTTGTACGCTGTGCTATAATGGTACGTACGTATGTGGTGAGGGTACAAGTGTGCGGTAGTGTAGCGTGTGCGTGTGCTGTAGGACGAGGCGCGCAGCTCGCTGGAGGAGCAGGCCGACGCCAGCGGCGAGTCTGACGCGGATGACGACGATGACGGCGCCGGAGCGTTCGACAGCGTCGAAGACCCCCCCGAGGGACTCTACCTCGGATCGGTGAGTCACTATGCTTCTGCACGTTATTACATTGGAACACATTGGAAAAAGTGCACGAAAGCAAAGAGAAATGCACGTATAATTTTTCTGCCCTGCTACAGGTTTTGTTGATTTACGAAAGCTGAGAACATTGGTGTGATTGAGACGTGTGCTAGTAAACCGCACTGGTGTTGTGTGAACCCCGATATTAACAAAGACGAAAAGTCGAATAACACTCATTTAGCTTAGCTTATGAATGTAACATAATTAATGTGCCACATTTCTTTTTCAATTTTCTTTCCTCTTATCCTGTAATATACTTCACTTACATTTACAGTAGTATTTAAGTCTGAAAAATCCAGAAGTAAACCAAAATGACAATATCCAGGTACTGGCTCTGGATCCCGACGAGGGCGTGAACGGCTCCGTGTGGTATTCGGTGCGCGCGCGTGGTGCGGGGCGGGGAGCGCTGCGCGTGGGGCGGCGCTCGGGGCGGCTGACGGCGGCGCGCGCGCTGCGGGCGGGCGGCGAGTGGGCGGCGGCGGTGCGCGCGTGCGACGGCGCCCGCCCGCCCCGCTGCAGCGTGGCGCGCGTGTCGGTGCGCGCCGTGGCCGCCGCCTCGCGGGGCTCGCCGCCGCGCCTGCCCACACCGCCGCCGCTGCAAGCTGCGGAACTAGACGCACCAGGATTTCTGTTGGCGGTACTTGCTGCTACAGACCCGGACGACGACCCACTCTACTATGACATCGTTGGTATGTAATATTTGTGTGAAACTACGTAGGTATGCGAAATGTTGTTGCCACTACTTGAAAGTTAAATATTTACCCCCGTATTCATAAAAAGTTAAAACATTTACGTATATCAATTTAGACTGGTTTGTCCGTATTTAGCGTACATTGGATCAGTGTTTGAGACCTTTACTGTACTGTAACAGTGCACTAGCGCTGTTCTAGCATTAGGAATGCCACGGTCAGTGCCAGTCAATTTCTGTCTGGGATTCTTCTCCATCTTAATAATATAAAATATCGGAATCAATTAGTAATTCAATAATCGATTCCTACGAAGTACTATGCCTTTGTCTGAAATTAAAAACGATTCTCAAACACAGCGCGGCATGAATTTCACGAGATGTTCAAGTATCTTCATTGCATTACAAAGTGTATAGGTGAAACTAATAAGTAACTGTAATAAGTGTCTCCGTTCCGGTCAGACGGTGACCCGCGCGGCGAGTTCTACGTGGGGCGCGAGGACGGCTCGCTGGTACTAGCGCGGCGGCTGCTGTGGGAGCGCCAGCCCGCCTACCGGCTCAACGTCAGCGTCACCGACACCCTGCACACAGTCTACACCATCGTATGTTGACAATCACACTTTTAATCGAATGCATTTGTAGTCAAACTAAATAAAATAAACGGATTTTATCCCTAAACCGTCGTAAGCATCCTACGGTTCACCAAGCGTAAGTAAGGCAAAGTGAAGAGTGAAATCCAGCCAGGGAGTGAAAGCGTACCTACGCTCTAAAAAAAGAGATGCATTGGTACACGCCTAGTAAGTAACAGCAGGCTCGAACTCAAGACCTCCAGATTCGAGTGACTAATAACCACATGGCCACAGACGTTCACATTTATCGTAGATAATCGTGTTCCAAGATTCACACACAGTTGACTTTTTGTGCCTAGTTCTTGCACCTTAGTTTTAAGAATATCTACCACGTTTTTTTAGGTGGAGGTAAACGTGGTGAATGACGTGAGTGAAGGCGGTGTGTGGTTCTCGTCGCCGCTGTACGAAGTGGAGGTAGCGTCGGGCGCGACGGCCGGTAGCGTACTGACCACGCTGAGCGCCAGCGCACGCCCGCCCCCCGCCGCCGCCTCCCCCTCCCCGGACACCCGCCTCCTCTACGGCATCCTTGAGACACGCGAGCCATCCTCCCTACAACACTTCCGACTCGACGAACTCACCGGCGTCTTAGAAGTTGTGAAACCGCTCGACTGGTAAGATAGCACTACTAGTAAATCTGTATGTCACTTTTCGTTATTTCGATGTATCACTAATTATTGTTGGTATGTGTTACTGATAATTAATATGTATTTAATTTGCCAGTTTACTATTGCTTTCTTCAAACCATCAATGTGTTTTGACTAAGAATGCCACGTTTTATAACAGGGAAGAAGCTGAAGTTCACGAGCTGACGGTATGGGCGCGCGACAGTGCGCCGCGTGCGTCGCGCGCTCTGTCGCGCGTGGTGGTGCGCGTGCGCGCGGCGGAGGAGGCGGCGGCGTGGTGGCCGCGGCGCCTGCTGCAGCTGCGCGTGGAGCGGGGCGCGGGGCGGGGGGCCCGCCTGGCGCGCCTCGCCGCCGCCGCGCGCTCCTCGGCCGCGCTGCGCTACTGGCTGGCGGGCGGCGGCGGCCAGTTCTCGCTGGACCCTGCCACGGGCGACCTGCGCCTGGCGCGCGCCCTGCCCGCGCGTCCGCCGCCCGACTACACGCTGCACGCGCGCGTCGACCTGCTGCCCCCGGCGCGCCTCGCACACGCGCCCCCAACGCTGCCCATACACATTCTTGTCGTTGAGCCAGATGACTCGCCGCCTAGGTAAATAATATGTAGACAAGTACTTTAATTACGTCACGTACAAACAGGATAATATGATATTGCTACTACAAACATCCTATAATACGTACAAAGCATTACGCCTGACTTCCAGAAGCTTATCCGATACTGTTTGTGTACAGAGCCACAGAGCCCAAAAATGTCTGTTTTTTTTTTCAGGTTCCTCTCATCGGTAGTAGAGTGTTCCATGTGGGAGGGCATGCCGGCTGGCTCACTGGTGACGGCGCTGCCGCTGTGGTCAAGCACCGCGGCGCGGCTGGCGGTGCGTGGCGCCGGCGGGGATAGTGCGGGGGGCGGGGGGGAGCTGTTCCGTGCATCCCCCGCCGAGCCCGCGCTACTCACCGCCGCGCCGCTCGACTACGAGGACCAGCACACATACAACGTCACTGTAGTTGCTACTAACATGGTAAGTTGAAATGGTAACATCTATACACCATATCCCCGATCTTTTCACGATTAAGGCCTCAAAAACTAAGTACCGACAACCTGGTCGGTCTAAACGTTCAGTTCAATGTTTATAACTTACGGTGCTTAGTTTCTAAAATCATCATCAGCCACATAACGTCCACACGAGGGCCTCCCTACCCCAATGAGATCCGTCATTTGGGGTGAAATGCCTGTAATCGCCACGCTTGGCAGGCGGGTTGGCGATCGCAGTGGTGTTGTGGTTTAACTCACAGAGAGCGCTGCTGCCCTTGTTCTGGAGAGCTCCCTAGTTTCTAAAATAGTTTCATCTAAAGCCAAGGTAAACTTAACACAATGACGAACCGACTCAGGGCGGCGGCTCGGCGGAGATGACGGTGGTGGTGCACGTGCTGGACCGCAACGAGCACGCGCCGCAGATGGCGCGCGCGCAGTACCGCGGCCGCGTGTCGGAGGCCGCCGCCGTCGGCTCGCTCGTCGCTGAGCACAACGGCACGGAGCCACTCGTGCTCGTTGCCACTGACAGGTGAGCTCAAGTGCATCTAGTGAACAATAAACCTATGTAGGCATAAATATATATATGTATATATCTAAATATATAAAAAGAAAAGCTGACTGAATGACTGACTGACTGACTGACATACCAACGCACAGCCCAAACGACTAAACGTAGACACTTGAAATTTGGGATGCAGGTGCCTTAGTACACTTAAAGCTTAGGTGCAACAGGCTATTGGAAAATTCCCATGGGAACGGGAGTTATCGGGAAAAAAAATTGTATGATAAACCGCTCAAGTTAGACGCTTGAAATATAGGATGCAGGAACTACGCGAATGAAATCGCGGGGCGTCCACTAGTATATTTATATAATCTAAAACGCCTTCCTCTCCCTTACTATAAGTAGTAATTTGCTGTGCCCACCAGGGTCCGCAATGTTATCATGTACCTATGATACTATACATGCTTAATCTTAAGAACTTAACATTGTGGAATGCAAATAAATAATTTGAATTTGAAGTGTGCTCCATCGTAGACCACATCACTGCTTAACATCAGGCAGAATGGTGGCCAAACGCTTGTTCGTTGTGTTAAAAAAAAGATGTTTTTTTGCCGTATCTTTGGAAAAAACACTTTTTTTGTATTCTTTACCCTCAGACCAAAACAACTAGACTTGCAATTAAAAACTGACGTCTATAATGAAACGAGACAACGATATGAAAGAGATACCTACATGAGTAAGAGAAAATATTTTCTGCCCCTTACTGCGTGCAGGGTAAAGTTGGACCCAAACTTGTTGGTAATTTTGCTAGTAAAAGTGACAGTGTGGATCCAGAAGTAGGTACATCATTTACCACACATTTTGGTGGAAAATAGACAGACTGAAGATGCTTGTAAGTTCACTTGTCTTTCGTCTGAGTTTTAACCTCTCAATCAATCAGTCAAATGTCACTATCAAAATTTGCTGACTCGCACGTAATTGGAAACTTTTCGAACTTATTAGGTTATAATTCGGAAAGTTTAAATTTAGGAAAAAAAAACGGATGTCCGAATTTATGTTAACTATTGTACAGGTGATACAGCATTGCCCTAGGAGGCCGAATACACCACCTGTTGGGAGTCAACTCTTCATGCAAAATGCACAAATACCCTATCAATTTTGTATGAAACGATCTCGATTCAAGTCGTATTTAGTTATCAAAACCCATCAAAAGTCAGCTGATCCAGATTGTATGGGGTCGAAATGTTTTTTGACCGACTTCAAAAAGGAGGAGTTTCTCAGTTCCTCGGTATTTTTGTTATTTTTTTTACCTCATTTCAATTTGGTTTAGTGAAAAAATCATGAAGAAATATGAGAAAACTACAAATCTGTAATTTCTTTTCTGTATAAAAAGTTATTTATCTTAAAGGGGTTTTCCAAATCACTGTAAGTATAAGAACTAATTGCACTTTGTGATTGGTATAGGGACGGTCCGGCCCACCAGCAACGAGCCTTTGTGATAATGTCGGCGGAGGCGGCGGCGCGCTTCTCCGTGCACCCGCTCACCGGCGCCGTGCACATCCGCGCACCGCTCGACTACGAGGAAACCGCCCACTACGACTTCATGGTCAAGGTGTGTTATATACACGCTATTGTCATGCTATTCCGTTTTTAAATTCGCGTTCAAATTTCCTGGTGTCGTTTCTCTCAAGCACAGAACTGGTTTCTGTTGATTTAATCGTGTGTGAGACGAACTGTGCTCAATCTGGACTTGAAAACTACTTATTTCTGAGAAGATTTCTTTACAATTGTCACAGAACCTGAAAATAGGGGATAGAGTGAATAGCCGTGTAATTTTAATCCCTTTCGCACACCCAATATCTTTAGATCGCGTTTCACACCGAGTACTTAGGGAAATACAGCTGATGTCATTCTATGCCGACAATGTTACAAATAACGTTTCGTATATTCAGGTGGTGGACATGGGCACTCCGCGCCTTTCCGCGTCATCTGTAGCCCGCGTGGTCATCGATGTCACAGACGTGAATGACGTGGCACCTCAGTTCTCGGCGGTGGAGTATCGCACCGGAATACTGACGCCGGCCGTGGACGGACTGCCTGTAGCTCGCCTGCAAGCGTCCGACCCCGACACCGTGCCAGGCACAGGGCTCACATATGACATCATAGACGGCGATCCCGGTCACGCGTTCCAAATAGACGACGAGGGCTCTCTTACCGTAAAATCAGCAGATGCGTTGCGTGGAACTGAATACGTACTACGCGTGCGCGCTTCGGACGGTAAACTGGCTGGTACGGCGCGAGTGCATATTTGTCTGCGCGCTCCTCGGCCCGCCGGGCTGGCGTTCGCGCAACGCGACTACTGGGCTTCGGCCGTGGAGAACACCACGCGCGTCACCACAGTGGCAGTCATGGCCGTGCTCGGCGCCGCGCTCAACGAGCCACTCCGCTTCTCCATTCTCAACCCGCACCCGGCCTTCCAGGTACTTAACTCCCTTGTGAACCCCTGTCACTTCCTTATTATTTCCTATCATTTTATTGGCAACATTATTGCATACGGCCAGATAATTAGGCCCTGAAGCCTAGCAGTAGCCCAGAGGGGGTTTAGTTGGTAAAAATCTGAAACTACTGCGGGACAGTACCCCCCGTAGCTGATAAAGACTTCCCTCTCATCAACAACGAAGAGAACCGAAAAAATAAACAATATTATAGTACTTCGACATGCTAGGTGGACCGTGGACGGACATATCTTTAGCAAGTGCCTCTGCCTACCCTGCTTTGGGATTAAACAGCATGAAGTGTATTTCATTTGTTATTATAATATTTGTGATTTTGTTTACGACATAACATTATTGTAAATAGCGTTAATAATTAATTGTCATAGTATTACATTAACATTCACAATAATAGGATTTACTTGTATTTTTGTTATAGTTAAGTAAGTGTACTTAGTACCTACCACACACATGGCGAGTGTACTACTAACCATACTGTTGTTTCTTCCCTCACGGGGTTTATGTTTGACACTTTGCATTTTATTGAAGAACTTTTCTGTAACATGAGTGCAATGAGCGAATTGAATTATTTAAATTAGATCGGCACATCATCGGGCGTGATCCGTACGACGGGCGTGCCTCTGGAGCGGGAGGTGCGCGACAACTACACCCTGCTGGTGCAGGCTGCGGGCGGGGGCGGGGGTGGGGGCGGGGACGAGGCGCTGGAGTGCGGGGAGGCGGGCAGCGGCCGCGTCGCGCGCGCCTCTCTCCACGTGGCCATCAGTGACGTCAACGACAACTGTCCCGTGTTCGTGCACACGCCGTACGATGCGGCCGTGCGCGCCGGAGACCCGCCTGGAACCTCGCTCATCACGGTCCACGCGATAGATCTAGACGCCAACGATAATGGAGAGGTGAGTACTGTCAACAGTAGGCATACAATCCAATCTCCAAGATTACAACACGCCTTAACTAGATTTTCAAATCGAGATAAATTGTCAGTTCCTATGCGTACCAATCCTATTCCCAACCCATTTTTTTTACTTATTAGCAATAATGTTGAATATTTTATTTTAGTTTTAAGTTTTTACCATATTGCGCCACCAAAAGACTAAAATGTGAAGCATAGAAGGACCCCACAACTCAGGACTACCTACAGTGGAGGTCATTGTTAACCCTTAGCATTTAAGTGAACATTCTAATAAAGATTTGATTTGATTTGATACTTTATTACTATATAAATAGAACTGAAAGTTACAACAAACAATCAAGTTGTTTTGTCTCTCGAATTTCAAATTCTGTTCTTGTCACTGTAAGGAATATCAATAAGCACCTACACTACAATTAAGTTACATCTAGTAGCGTCTGTGTGAAATTGTTCAGGTATTTTGTTTAATTCTAATTTTAATAAATGTATCCACATTCAAGTTTTTTATGCATTTACGCACAATAGGTCTGTGACGATACTATATCCCAATACTCAATAATTTACTGCCTTACACAATGGCAATGGCATTAGGTGGTAATATAAATATAAGTACACGATTGTGGACCCTGATGGGCACAGCAAAATTTATATCTATACATTACATAGAGGACAGGGAAAGTTTATACATCTATATATCGATCATGTGTGATGCGTCGTTATATAGAGGGTGTTATAGTTTGTATGATATACTGAATCAACGCGACTGAAATTGCGGGGCGTCCACTAGTTCTAAATAAAAAGAACCCGAAAACACATATCCCGGACCAGTAATCAAAATAAGTACGAACAATGTCATATTTGCGTGTACCAATGTTTTATAATAATTAACCACTAAGACGTAAACTGTCTGCCTAGGCGGGTAGGCACCCCACTTAAACTGTGCACAGATTCGAGAAATGAAGTTTTATCTTATCCCAGGTACGCTACGAAATGAAGCGGGGCCACGGCGAGTTGTTCCGCGTGGACCGAGCGACGGGCGTGCTCTCGCTGCGGCAGACCCTCGACCAGGCGCGCGACTACTACGAACTCGTCATCGCTGCTTTCGATGGAGGTACCAACTGATTTATTTCTCTATCGTAGCCAACTAGAACTAGGTTACTAGTGAATCATTATAATCCACATGACGAGACGCCTGCTCCAATGATTACTATAATAATCAACACGCTTGGCAGGCGGGCTGGCGATCGCAGCGGTGTGTTGTGGTTTCATTCACTGAGAACTCTTTAAATTTGGTGATGAAAAAAAAATCCTTTTAAGACCTTTGTTCGGGGTCTTTTTACACGCTGCGTAAGTCACGGCCGTTCCACTCATGCGCAGATATTATTACATAAATGTAACGCGGCATTGTAATCAGGTACTCCAGCGTGCAGCACAGAGAGTCGCGTGTCAGTGCGCGTGTGGGGCGGCGGCGCGGCGCCGGCGTGGCCCTCGGCCGCTACGACGCTGACCGCGCGCGAGGCCGCCGCGCCCCTCCGCCTCGCCCCGCCCCTCGCCGCCACCTCGCCGCTCGCCAGGCAACTACTCTACACGCTAAAAGACCCACACCTGCACCCGCAGTTCGAAATACAATTCGATACTGGTATGTAACCATAGTGTACAATAATACATATTACCTTCTGGTCTGGTCCTTTTTTTAGCCGAATCGAGCTTCCAACATATTTTTTATTCTAGCAATTATAATAAACTGCAAAATTGCTGCAGCTTCAAATAGCTCTAAATCGTCATTTAAACGTATAGCAAGAAAAAAGACAGGTGTAAGTGTAACATACACGTACTGTTGTGGGTACAGTATGAACCATTTGGGAGGAAAGCATGTGGGTAAGGTTTAAATGTGACATTTATAAATGTTACTGTCGCGACCTTTGTGCAGGACTTCTTGACGTGTCATGACTACGACAGACTAATGCAATGACAGTGACATTGACACGAACAAAACAACACAAGAGACAAGACGATAACATGAATTGGGAATAAAACGACAATTTAACTAAACATGTCTTCGTTTTCCTTGTTAGACCGACCAGTTACTATGACATATTGTTGACGTCCACTTTTGGCGTGAGCACTTTGAAAAGTAGCCGTTCTGTACTTCTACATCAATGATCGGGAAGTACAATGTAACAGAAAACTAATAACGCTGGAATTAAGTGTTCTCAAATTTGATTAGTAAATAACTTCAAGTTACAGTACTTTGAGACTTACTATCCAGTCTTGCAAAACTTGGTACTAGGCGCTATTAGTTATCTTAAGAATAGATGCTTCATCTAAAAAGCAATGTATCTCGTTCTATTGGCGTTTTATGTTTCCACTGCGGACCGCACGGCATCGAACAAAAAACTCTACTCGTACAGTCTTCAAAATAAAAAGTTACCGCATTTTCATCAGCACGCACCCGCCACCAAGCTGCTGTGCTGTTGGCTGACTTAAACACTGTACACAAAAAATGTTTGATAATTGTCCGATGCCGCTTGACGGTAAAGAAAAAGTAACCAACTTCCAGTAGTAAAATATTAAGACTTTTTTCTGCCATTGTCAAAACAGAATCAAATTTAAATGGGACCACATGGGAAGCACCAATTTTCAAGTAAAACAATCATTAAAATCCGTTGACCTAGTCGAAAGTCATGAGGTAGCAAACCTAATAAAATATACTATCGATTTTAAACCTTCTCGTTTTGTAAAGTCGGTTCAAATAGCAGAATCTCTCGGTATAAGTAGTTTTTAAGGCATCGTGGCGGCATATGGGTAATTACTAACGGTAGTGTTCTGTCCCGCAGCGCGCGACCGAGGGAATAATCCATGTGAGTAATGCTGTTCAGGTCGCAGGAAGGCTTCGCTTGCATTCAGTTACATTACATTTTACCCCTCATTATACTTATGTTAACAGCATGAATGTACATCCAAATTGTTCGTAGGTAAATGAAAATTGTGTGTTTTTTTGCGTTGTCATCGTCGATTCGTTACGTTCTCTTCATTTAATTTCAAATGTTCCGACGAATGCATGTCTTAAAACATCGTTTTGTTCATATTTTTTTCGTGTGTTAGTGTACTAAAAATATATGAGGAATAATATTAATTTTTTACCATATTGTAATTAATATTTTGAATAACATTGTCAACACTCCATTTTCTTTACTCAGTTAATTTAAGTAAATTAGATTTTTATAACATTTTTTATTTACCATGACTACCGTCATAAACCTATTTCGTTAAAATAAATATTAGAAGCTATTTATTTTTTTAATTTGATGGCACTAGAATCAATCGAGTGTTCCAAAAGAACGTAATTGGTAGATAACTTGTCAAGTAACTAAACTTTGAGATTTAATTTAACCAATCGTATTGTTTCAAAACGCTATACTGGCGCCATTAGTTCCTTTACTTTCCTAACCAGTGTTGCTAAGTCACGTGATACGAATAAGTACAATGAACATTGAAACAATAATTTGACATTACATATAATATTTTTCCTGAAAGGCATTTTTGGCATTGTTCTTCACTTACCTTTTTCATATCGTATCGTATAATTATAATAAAAATATTATTATATATATTCTCTCTCACTTATTTCTAAAATATAAGTAACTAGTGGACGCCCCGCGATTTCATTCGCGTAATTTAAGTATTTCATACAAACTATAACGCCCTCTATATAGCGACGCCCTCTATATAGGATCGAGGTAAAAAGTATCCTATGTCCGTCTCCCGGTTCTAAGCTACCTCCCCACCAATTTTCAACCAAATCGGTTCAGCCGTTCTTGAGTTATAAATAGTGTAACTAACACGACTTTCTTTTATATATGTAGATATGCGATGCCTTATTATATGCTACTATTCTCGCAGTCTTATGATCATTCGTTGACGCTTTACACCGTTGACATTCTGCGTGCGTGCTTATTCACGGTAACCGGTCCAAAATCATGGCTTCATCTTACATGTGTATGCCTTATGAGCGGTGCGTGTGCGTGACAGGTGTTCTGGTGGTCCGAGCCCCACTGGACTACGAGACGGCGAAGGAGCATCGTGTAGTCATACGAGCGACTGACGGCGTGTCCGGTGCTGCCGCCGACCTTGCACTGACGATTCTGGTGGAGGACGTCAACGACTGTGCGCCACAATTCGCCGCTGATGCCGTGAGCGTGTCAGTCTCTGAAACGGCAGCTGTTGGGGACGTGATCGCTTCGCTGGTTGCCAGTGATAATGATACAGGTAATTTTGCAGGAGGTCGTGTTCGCTTGTTATCACAGCAGGCGTAGCACGCGCGTCAAGAAAGACTTGACATAGAACAAATACGCGCTCTGATTGGCTGTTATGTCACGCTTTGAGCGACTCAGCTAGTTTCAACAAATCGCAGCGGGTTATATGTCTTGTCACTTATTTCTTGGAACGCTGTGCTAGGGGGGCAGATGGCGCCAGCTACGTTAAAATCTTTTTTTTTCGATGCATTTTTTAATGTCGAAATTAGGAGGAAGATGCACCGTCGAAATTAGGTCATCAAGAAATCTTCCATAATGAGTCACAAAAAATGTAACTACTATAACAGGGATACTTCCATAAATATTTTAACTACATTATGTATTAATGTGTCAGTGCTAGGCACTTGCGAACCTTACAAGACCTATATGTCTCAGCAAGAGACCCGGACGAAATAAAAAAAATCGACCTTTTCATACAAAATATATAATAAGCTGATTGAGTTTGTATGGGGAGAACGAACTATTTTTCGTCCGGGGCCATTTATTGACACTTAGAACAAATAACATGTAAAAGCCATAGACTTCCCGCATAAAAGCATATTCGATCCGGTATTATCGCTTTATATACCTACCTACCTACTAAAATGTTAAAATATCCGCACAGGCGTATACGGCGAAGTGGTTTACTCGTTGGATTGGTCGCTGCCTCGAAGTGAGGATGGCGGAAACGCCTCGTCGCTACCCTTCAGCATCGACAGTTTGGGCGTTGTGCGCGTGACGTCACCGCTCGATGCTGAAACCATCGAGCACTACCATCTGCTGGTCACCGCTGCGGACCGAGCGCCTCGACCGCTCACATCACACGCACATCTGTTCATCACTGGTAATTATTTCATATATACTTACACATATTTGTGTGAGGGTATGCGGTCCAGTTGGTAGGATACTTGACTTGCAATAGGGAGGTCGCGGGTTCGATTCCTGCTACTGGTCGTGCACGAATATGTACGCAACGCAACGCTCGTACGGTGAAGGACAACATCGTGATGAAACCCGCACACAACAAAGCGTGTGAACCCTATAACCCCGGAGGAAATGGTCTTAGAAACATTGTTGAGCTTGTCAATATGAACAACTTTTACTAAGGCGAGATGTGGGGAAATGAAAAAATCATCCATCCATCATCAGCCCATACTTGTCCACTGCTGGACGACGGTTAATGTATATTGTGTAATAATTACTATTATGTTAAATGTTACAGTATCAGACGTGAACGACATGTCGCCGGTGTGGGAGCGCGGCGTGTGGTCCGTGACGGCGGCGCGGTCGGCGTCGCGCGGCGCCGCGCTGGCGGGGCTGAGGGCGCGCGACCCCGACGCGGCCCCGCGCCCGCTCCTGTACCGCCTGCACGACCACACGGACCCGCCCGTCTACCACTTGCATCCCACTGACGGCGTGCTCACCTTGCTGTGCGTGTTTCAGACATACACTTATTTTTTTTTGTCCTCTACACTTTTGTGGATACAACAATAAGTTCTATTATTGTAATTTCAGTGTCCACGAAAATGTATAATGGTTTACCTACTTGCCATTAGTAAAGTATGTTTTCTACGTGTTTATGTACAATTTACTCTAGAGAACAAGTTTCTCTGTCCCACATTTCCTTGGTAATGAGAGTGATGAATAAACTACTTCAGTAGCGTTATGTTATAGAACAAACGGAACTCTCTCCGTACGTAAAATGATCATAAAATAAAGTTAAAGGATATAGTTTAAAATTCGTTAAAACGTGAGGGTGGACCATTACATTTCAAAGCTGCGAGAAGGCCCTCTTCTCACTTTCACCACATTAGTTTTCATCACCAGAACATTATTACACTAAATCCACCACAAGTGTTCCTTATGTGTATTAATCACATAAATCTTGTCTGCAATCTGATTAATTGTAACTTCTATATTACCTACTACAAATTCTTCGTTTGTCTAATTTTACCAATAAATGTAGTGTGGTGTGCATCCGTACAATTTTACGAGATTATTTATCACTCAGGTCTCCTTCGGAGGTGGTAGCGACGACGCTGAACGTATCGGTGTCGGACGGCGCGCACGTGTCGTGGGCGCGCGTGCGCGTCGTGCCCGCTGCTGAGAACGCGCACGCGCCGCACTTCCCGCACGCTGTGCACGAGGTGCGCGTCAAGGAGAACCAGTCGCCGACTCTACTGACAACGGTACGCCGATTTTTATATGTATACGATGTGTAAACATTATTTATTATGTACCTACCGATATACTTCTCACACATCGTTTAGCACATTTTACACATTTTTAAATCCACCTCATGCATACGTTTTTGTAATTGTTTTATGGAAAATATTACTTACTATACTACTGTAAAACTATGTACCAAATTGATTTTAAATAAATTTATCTTATCTTATATACATACTCCAGTTCATCAGCTCTATTTCAGTCATTCACCCATATAAATCGCACTTACTCATAGATTGGTAAATTAATGTTGATTGCCGTGTGGTGACGGCGAATAGAATACATGTAGGTATCGCCACCTCAGCCCAACTTTTCTCGTCGTGGGGTAAGAGGTGACCTCTCCAAAGGACGGGCAGCAGCGCTCTCTGTGAGTTATACTACGACACTGCAACAACTTGAATGATTAGGGAAATCATTCGTGCAGGCCTTCGTCCAGCAGTGGACGCCATATGGCTGTTGATGATAAATGACTGAAAACATATTGTTATTGTAATCAATCATACGTTACTTTGTAGGTGGTCGCGTTCGACGAGGACGAAGGCGAATTCGGCACAGTCAGATATTCAATCCCATCTACCGCTTTAAGGGAGACGTTCTCTATTGATTCTGAAACTGGTGCGGTGCACACGCGCGTGCCACTGGACCGCGAGACACGCGCAGAGTGGACGGTGCCCGTCCAGGCGGCCGACGCCGGCTACCGCCTCGCTCACACCACCGTGCGCGTGCGCGTGCTGGACGACAACGACCACACGCCGCGCTTCCCGCTGCCGGCGTACCGCGCCGCCGCCCGCCCCGACCCGCGCCACCCCGTGCTGCGCGCCTGGGCCACCGACGACGACGACGGCGACAATGCCAACATCACATACGAACTGTTCGTTCCTGACCCCGCGGAGAAGAGCTACAACCATCTCTTCAACATCGACCCCACTACGGGGGTGTTGACTTTCGCCAAAAACGTTACGGAGCACGGTGAGTTGCATTTTGGTTAGAGATAGCTGATATTCTACGCCGTCTTTTATCGATGAAATTGAAATAAATTCACCATGGTAAGTCAAGTTAGCTAATACGCTGTGGTAAACAATACATTACTTTTATCGTGTAGAAGGTTCGTGTGTGTCGGTGTGGATCCGCGCGCGAGACGGCGGCGGGCGGTGGGGCGCAGTGGCGGCGCGCGTGGCCGTGCTGGCCCCTCCCCCCGCGGGCCCCGCACGCCCCGCGGCCGCCCCGCCCGCGCGCGCCCTGTCGCTGCGCGAGGACGCGCCGCCCGGCACGCAGCTGGCCGACCTGCGCCCGGCGCCCGGCGTCACCGTGGCGCTCGCAGACGAGGCTCACAGCGACTTGTTCGAGATAGACGAGCGCGGCCGCCTCATGCTAATCGGCACGCTCGATAGAGAGGCGCAGGCTTTACATCACATCGGTACGTTAACTATTATGATGCTACAGACATAATACAGATTTAACTGTATTCGTCTGTATCTATAAGAGATGTGAAAGCTTGGTGTTTCTTTTGTACAAATTAACAAGTAAAAATTTGTTTTTAAAGGTATAATAGTGTCTTTGGGAGAGGCGTCGTTGCGCGATGAGTGCACATCGTCGTCGTGGACGGCGGTGGTGACGCTGCGCGTGCTCGACGTGAACGACGCGACACCGACGCTGCTGGCCGCGCCCTACACCTTACGTATCGCTGCAGATACGCCCCCACATACACCTGTCTTACAAGGTGCATATGAAATACATTTATTAGTTATTGGTTTCACTTATGTTCACTTTCAACGATATTGATAATTATTGACTTTTTCGTTCGTACAGTAATGGCTGAAGACATGGACTCGGGATCAAATGGCGAGGTTCGATATTCACTGGTTCTGGAGGAGAGCGAAGAGGTTGCTTCGCCGCCGTTTAGTTTGGACGTTCACACCGGGTGGTTGAGCACTACTGGCGATTTGGGCGACGGTGATTGGAAGTTGGCGGTGCGCGTGTCGGACGGCGGCGTGCCGGCGCGCGGTGCGGCGGGCGAGGTGCGCGTGGCGCTGCACGCGGCCGGGCCCGCCGCGCCCGCCTTCCCGCGCGCGCTGTACGGCGCCGCCGCGCGCGAGGACGCGCCGCCCGGCAGCGTGCTGCTGCGCCTCGACGCCACGCGCGGGCCCGCCGCCAAGTTCTACATCACCGCCGGCGACCCCAGCGCCCGGCTCGGCCTGCGCGACACCGGCGACCTCTACGTGGTGCGCCCGCTCGACCGCGAGTCTCAGGACCAGTACGATCTCACCGTCCTGCTCGTCGATGGCAAGTTCTCCGCCGAGACACAAGTAGTGGTGCACGTCAACGATGTTAATGGTAAGTTTAAAAAGAAAAAGTAAGCTAATCGATATTTGTTCGTACAAAACTTTGCCATCACCGGATTTCCATTATTTTTCCACAGATAACCCACCACTATGTGTGCAACAACGCTATACTTCTACAATCAGTGAAGATGTTGCGGTGGGCCAAGAGATTTTAACCGTTTTAGTTACTGATGCCGATCTACCCGAAAATGCGCGAAATAAGCTGTATTTGACTGGAGACGATGCCGACCACTTCACAATACATAAAGAGTCAGGAATCGTGACCGTGGCGAGACCGCTCGACAGAGAGGCGAGGGAAGAGTACTTCCTGACGGCGACTGCGCAGGACCGGGAGCGCGGCTCGTGGCGCTGCAGCAGTGCGCTCCACATCACGCTGCGGGACGTCAACGACAACGCGCCGCGCTTCAGCGCCGAGCGCTACGACGTGGCGCTGCCCGAGGACGCCGCGCCCGGCACCGTCGTGGCCACGCCGCGGGCCCTCGACCCTGACGCCGGAATAAACAGAATGTTGCGGTACACGCTTCTTACCGACACGGACACTTTCAGCATGGACCCCGATACCGGAGTAGTGATGCTCAGTTCCCCGCTAGATCGGGAGACGAAGCCGCTCCATACCTTGGATATCCGAGTCACGGACGGCGGGGAGCCGCCACGTATGGGCGTGTCCGTTGTGCTACTCACTGTCACGGACGTAAACGATAATCCGCCAGCGTTTGAGGAGCGATCTTACGCCACCGCAGTACCAGAAACTGCCGCCGTCGGTACTGAGTTGGTGACTGTACGCGCGCTCAGTGCCGACACCGGAGTGAATGCCGATGTATATTACTCAATCGTAGGGGGCGCGGAACATGGAGAATTCGCGGTGGGAAAGCGATCGGGCATTGTATCTCTAGCGCGGCCTCTGGACTACGAGACTGCGCGCAGCTACCTACTAACGCTACAAGCTCTAGATGGCGGACAGCCGCCGCTCAGCGATCTTGCCACGCTCAACGTTACCGTGTTGGATGCAAATGACAATGCTCCGATATTCGCGTCGGCGGCGTACAGCGCGCGGGTGTCGGAGGACGCGCCGGTCGGTCAGCGCGTGGCACAACTTACCGCTGACGACGCCGATGACGGTCTCAACGCGCGGCTCACGTACTCGATCACCGCTGGGAACAATGACGCCAAATTCACCATCGATCCTGATACTGGGTAAGTCTCGTAAATTTCCATAGGTACCTGTAATACCTAGTTCTCGTGCATATGCACTAATCTATTCATTTTGAATATATCCGCAGGTACGTGTCAGTGGCAGCACCCTTGGACCGCGAGTCCGTAGACCAATACACTCTGACAGTTCGGGCTAGGGACCGAGGTGTGCCGTCCCGAGAGGCGCACGCGCGGCTGACCATCACGGTGCTTGACGCTAACGACAACCCGCCAGTGTTCAGCCAGGCGACGTACACGGGCGTGGCGCGGGCGGGGCGCGCGGCCGGCGCGGCCGTACTGCGGCTGACGGTCACGGACGCCGACGCGCCGCCGCACGCCGCGCCCTTCACCTACGACCTGCAGCTGGGCGACGACGCCGGCGCCTTCCGAATAGACCCCGACGGCACGTTGCGCACCGCCAGAACGATCGATCATAGAATCAAGGACTTTTACAAACTTCAGGTTTGTGCAACTGATTTCATTGATTCGCGTACTAAAACAAATACTGTGAGACTTATAGGCTCATGTGTGGAGTTCGACAAGGGAGACTGACGTCTCCCCGTTTGTTTAATTTGTATACCAATGACCTGATCGAGGGGCTCAGTGGTGCTGGTGTCGGATGCTCCATAGATGGTCTTATGATAAATAACATTAGCTATGCAGACGACATGGTGCTTCTGAGCCCCTCGATCAGTGCTCTTCGGAAGCTACTGGCGATATGTAGAGGTACGATCTGTGTGTCTGATGCAAATAAATAAAACAACAACCTACAAACGCAAGTAATTTATGCAAATTCTCAACAGTATAATGTTTTTGACAGTTAAAATACTTTATATTAAAACTAGCTGTGCCCGCGACCATCCATTTTTTCCCCACAACTCCCGTTCCCATGGGAATTTTGCAATATCGCGTTGCAGGTAAGCTTTACGTTGATTAAGGTATCTGCATACCACATTTGAAACATCCGTTATTTTTTTTTTCATACAAATGTTTTTCCTGCTAACTCCCGTTTCCGTGGGAATTTTCCTATATCCTGCTGTAACTAAGCTTTATATGTACAAGATACCTGCATCCCAAATTTCAAGCATCTAACTTGAGCCGTTTAGATTTTTCATAGAAAAGATTTTTTCGTTTATTCCCGTTCCCGTGGGAATTTTGGAAATTTCTTTATTAGTGCACCCCTACGGTACCTAAGCTATGTCCTTTCTAAATTTCTAGTGCCTACGTTAAGACGTTTGGGCTGTGCGTTGATATGTCAGTCAGTCAGTCAGCTTTTCCTTTTATATATTTAGATTAATCCCCTTGTATCGTTTACAGATCCGTGTGTTTGATAATGGCACGCCGCCACTGTTCTCTGACGCGTGGGTGTCGGTGCGGGTGGTGGAGCAGTCGCGCTTCCCGCCGGTGGCCACGCCACTCGAGCTCCTGGTGCTGTCGTACCGCGACGGCTTCCCCGGCGGCGCCCTGGCTCCTATACGCGCTCTCGACCGCGACACGCACGACACTCTCAGCTTTTCACTGGCTGCAACGCATCAGCTCTTTGAAATCGAACCTGACACCGGCCTCTTACGCGCCGCGCCTCGCCTGGACCCCGGAGATTACCTGCTCAACGTCAGCGTCAGTGATGGCGTGTTCCGCAGCGCGGTCCCGGTGCGCGTCGCCGTGCGCCTCGTGTCCGACGACCTCCTGGCTCGAGCTGTGCTTGTGCGCTTCCGGGCTGTTTCCGACGTTGACTTCGTATTGTCACACCGCAAGGGCTTTCTCCGTGCCATAAGTGACGCCATGCAAGCGGGCCCGGAGCGCGTGGTGCTGCTGGGAGCCAGTCCAGCCGGAGGCGGAGAACTGGACGTCGCTGTAGCCGTGCGCGGAGCGACGGCGGACGACCTGCGGCGCCGCATCACCGACAGCTTGGTGGCACTGGAAGAACGGTCTCGTCTAGTGGTAGAACAGCTACCTCGTGCCACATGTGCTGCTTGTGGGAGGTCTACTTGCCGCGAACGGCTCATTCCCGACGGACCCAGCGTCCGCTCCGTAGCCTGCGACGTATTTGCCCTCGTAAGTCCTGTATGGCGGTTGGTAGGCGAGTGCGCCGCCCCCGAACCCGTCCCAGTCGCCGCACCGGTGCAGCTCTTCGACGGCAACAGTTATCTAAGCTTGTCACTAGAGGGCGGTGCGGTGGCGGGTGCGCGTCCACTGGCCGACGAGTTAGACGTGTCGTTCCGCTTCCGAACGCGTGCGCCGGTCGGCACACTGCTGTTCGCCGCGGGCCCAGTGGACTACATGGTGCTGGAGCTGCGGGAGGGGCGGCTGGTGCTGGAGCTGGAGCTGGGCGGGGGGGTGGCGCGGGCGAGCGCGGGCGCGGCGGCGGACGGGCGCTGGCACGCGGCGCGGCTGGAGCGGCGCGGCGGCTGGGCGCGGCTCACGCTGGACGGCCGCGCCACGCCGCTGCACGCGCCGCCGCCACACGCCTCGCTCGACCTGCTGCACGACCACCTCTACGTCGGCGCCGCACTACTCAGCCACCAGCATGCTCTTGGACCGCTACAGGTAACGTACAATTATACTACAATTATATCTGAAATTAATTCATTTGTTTGTATCTAACTTCTTATAAATTATTATTTTTAACCAGTTGTTAAACATGTACTTATTCAGTGGCGTGCCGTGAAATTTTCATCAGGGTAAGCTGTCTCCTATGAGTAGGTACATACGACACTAAAATAACATTAAGTAGGTACCAATTTTGTGCCAGACTACAAAATATTTCAATAGAAGATCACAACATCAATCACTAGTTTAGCAAAATTAATATCTAATTACGTTACTTCCCAAAATTTTGCTAAGCAGCTGATTCAGGCGCTGTATGCCAGAAACAGAACTGAACAGATCGTTGTGGAATGTGGATGCCTTCCTCTTCCCAAAGCACTAAATACCTTAGTCTGCCTAACTAAGTAAATACACTAAAAAAACAATAAACTACCTCATAATACCTTGTGTTTGCTCCAAGTTCAAATAAAACAATCCCGGCGAAATTCGTCCGCGACTCTGCACTTTTCACTCATATTTAGTTCAGAGAATCGACCCACATTTGTAAATAAACACTTTTATACACATCACTTTCACACCTTAGTCTCCATTTTTGTCTAATTTAATTATTAAAATAGGCGCGAATGAACGTACATAACCTAAAACAATGCGCTCCATTGTAAATAAACAATGCTTGCAATATGTCAAATTGTCAACATGGCCGGCAACATCTCTCTCGCTCGCTCACACATACACTCTTTCTCTGTCGCACATATTTACGCACTGTCATAGCATTCTAGCCCTTATTATTCAAATAATGTATGAAAAAATGCGGAAGAAGCTGCGCTTACGCTGTGGCGTAAATTTCTCCATATTTTTCATAGTAACGCTCCGCGCTAATAGACCGAGGTGAAAGGGATGTATACAGAGAAAGAGAAAAAATAGGAAGCTTGAGGTCTAGCAGCTTCCCCGGGCTAGACGATGCAACGAAGCGGCAACGTCCCATGAATTTGTTTTCGTTGATGCGCTAAATACTATGTTTTGATTGGTTGAGGCGAAATTTGTGTTACCTATCGATGGAACGATGAGGCAACATTGCACGAATTTGTTTTCGTTGACACGCGGAAGAATAGATTAATGAGAGATTAGTGTTTTGATTGGTCTAGAACGAATTTGTGTTTTCGATGCACATTTTAAATAACCGAAAGTCTGTTATTGATAAATTGCCTAATTTACAGTACCTACGTGACGACTAAATGTGTTATAGATACCTAACTACGCTAATTGTTTTAGTCAATTTGCCAGGGTATGCAGAGCTTATTTGCTTCTATGGACGTACCGCCCCTGTACTTATTACAATGTTTACAGTTATGTAGGTATCTAGATTTACTACTTATTTATTCACCAATTATTAGGATGCTCAATATGTGTTGCAAGAATGAATTACTTTCTTTCTACTGGTCTCGAACTATACAGGAGCTGTTGAAATGTTATTTTGTGCTCAGGCGACTCGAGGCTTCGTGGGATGTTTGTCGGAACTGTTGATATGCGGAGCGGCGGTGCCGGCGACTGGCGGTGCGGGTGAGGCGGGGGAGGCGGGGGTGGCGGCCACGGAGCTGCCGGGCGGCGCCGCGCTGGCGCTGGTGTCGCGCGAGGGGGTCCGCACGGCCGCGGATTGCGCCGCGCTGCCCCCGCCTTCCGTTTGCCATAACTACCCATGCTTAAATGGTGCGTGATTAGTTTACCAGTAACATCGTTTTCATGATGCCTACTTACTAGTAGGTATAGTTGATTAATTTTATAAATAGTTATATGTGTGCTAGGCAGAGGCACTTGCTTAATAAGCAAATGCCCAAACTAATATAATACGTATAATATAAGCTTCATTCCTACACCATATCGCTACTTAGCGACATGGTGTAGGAATGAAGCTTAAGAACAGCACCAGAAGGCATAGGAATAACACCAGGCGGGACAGTGGTCAAACGCTTGCTTATTTGCGATTAGAAATAAATAATGAAACAATCAAATAATGAAAAGAAAAGTGTTATTTCCAATTTTTTGAAAAGTGATATATCTGGATTCTTATATTAATTTACAAAAGATATGTCACCAGGTGTCTTATAGGGGAATCAAATTGACAACACGATGAAAAATATTGTTCAGCGCTGTCGTTGTTTAAACAAGCCGGGACAGGACTACAATAGATCGCGATTTAATTTTGTTTATTTACGGCTTAAGAAAGTGAGGACAAATCATGCATACCACCTTATGCATGTATCGTTTATCATGTGTACTTACTTGCTGTGCAGGTGGCACATGCCGGCCGGCGGAGACTGACAGCGGCTTCATTTGCGAATGTCACTCGCGGTTCGCGGGCGACCGCTGTCAGCTGGACACAGACCCCTGCGCCTCGCAGCCCTGCCTCCACGGAGGACTTTGCGAACCTACTGACTCTGGGTAATTTTTTTTTATCTAAAAGTTATTTAGTTACCTACAGACTTATGGTTATTTAACTTCTCGACGTAACTTCCTAATTGATGCATTACACTGGTGGAGTGCACTTATATAATATGTTTAAAAAAACACATGTGTATAAGACTGTTACTTGCCCAATAAAATTCAACATCTCATAGTAATATTGTATTAAAACTTCCATTCATATAAATTATCTAGAAGAAATATCGCCTTTTGCAATATTACTATTTTCAATAAAGAGCTCATTGAATAATTCGTTCATTCAATTGCATCGTCACACAGAAGCTTCGTGTGTGCGTGTGGCCCGGGTCTGTCGGGCGCGCGTTGCGAGCGCGGGCGGTACTGCGGGGCGGGTGCGGGGGCCGCGGGGGCGGCGGGGGCGGGCGTGTGCCTGCACGGCGCCGCGTGTGAGGAGGGCGCGCGGGGCCCGCTGTGCCGCTGCCGGGGCTACTCCGGCCCGCGCTGCCAGTATGATGTCGACGAGTGCGCCGGCGAGCCCTGCCTCAACGGCGCCACCTGCCTCAACGAGCCCGGCTCCTTCCGATGCCTCTGTCCGCCTGATAAAACTGGTAATACATCAAACATTCTGCCTATTGTTTATAGAACATACACATAATTATAAATCCATCCACCCTGTATCCATCTAAAAATAAGCTTTGTAGAATGTAATAAACGGATTAAACATTTTAAATATTCATAAAAACGAATTATGAAATCGTCTAATAGTTATTACACGGTTATCTTTTACGATCAAACAACGGACAGTAATCTTACATTAAATTTTAGGCATGAATTGTGGTGACCCGCTGTATTCGGACGCGGTAACCGTGAGCGGTCAAGCTTGGTCGGCGTGGGCGACGTTGCGCGCGTGGGCGGGCGGCGCCGGCGCGGCGGCGGCTTGGGCGGCCGGCGGGGCGGCGGCGGCGGCGTTGCTGCTGGGCGCACTGCTGGCGCTGCTGCTGTGCCGACGCCGGGCCCCGCCCCCGCGGGACCCGCCCTCGCCTCAAGCCGCGCCCCTCAAGATCTCCAACCTGGCACCGCCGCCCCCGCGTCTCCTCAACAACATGGACACGCTGCGCAGTTACGGCTCGGCGGGCGACGAGCTCGAGGGCATCCCGCCGGACTACCGACGCAACCTCAACCTCGAGTCGGACCGGAAACCTTGGTCGGAGCAGATGCATCTACATACATTTACTGACAACAAGATTTATAACGGTAATGATCGTGATATATATTTTTTTCACTTTCATAAGTCTTCGTGAACTTACATTCTGCTTCTATCGTTATTTTTCATATGTTTTTTTCAACCAGGGTGATTAATTTATTAGGCAGATTTATCATCGGCGTTAATGATACAACTGATAAGACTGATAGGCCAACATCTACAACAACAGAGTGTAAAAGGACTCCGAGCAATGGTCTTTGAAACGTTGTTCGGCTCGTC
>SJJU01071487.1:0-25300 GCA_012932125.1 Conopomorpha cramerella | reverse complement strand
TAGGTCTCATTCGATAGCCTATTAGTGCACCTACAAGCCAAATGAGTGAAAATATGGCAGGATTACTCCTAGATCCTTTGACGTCCACTGGTTTCCAACAGTTTCATAGAAAAAATACCAAAAAAAATGGGCTGCTGGGTTCTACCACCCCCTAGTCCCCTAGATATGGTGATGAGTTAGGTCTCATTCGATAGCCTATTAGTGTACCTACAAGCCCACATGGGTGAAAATGTGGCAGGATTACTTCTAGACCCCTTGGCGTCCACTGGTTTCCTACAGTTTAATAGAAAAATGTCCGACTAAAATGGGCTGCTGGGTTGTACCACCCCCTAGTCCCCTAGATATGGTGATGAGTTAGGTCTCATTCGATAGCCTATTAGTGCACCTACAAGCCCATATGGATGAAAATGTGGCAGGATTACTCCTAGACCCCTTGGCGTCCACTGGTTTCCTACAGTTTAATAGAAAAATGTCCGACTAAAATGGGCTGCTGGGTTCTACCACCCCCTAGTCCCGTAGATATGGTGATGAGTTAGGTCTCATTCGATAGCCTATTAGTGCACCTACAAGCCCATATGGGTGAAAATGTGGCAGAATTACTCCTATACCCCTTGACGTCCACTGGTTTCCAACAGTTTCATAGAAAAATTACAGACTAAAATAGGCTGCTGGGTTCCACCACGCCCTAGTACCCTAAATATGGTGATGTGTTAGGTCTCATTAGATAGCCTATTAGTGCACCTACAAGCCCCTATAGGTGAAAATATGGCAGAAATAGTGGTAGCGGCACAGTCTCACACACACTCTGTAAAGTGTACAAAGAATTGTAAAAAAAATATCAGTCACGAATATTTTTTTACAATACGTCGCTGCTGATACCTTTTAGAGTTTATTTAGTTACCTACCTTTCTATATTTTTATAAAATGAGGTTTTATTTACTGATTATTTGACTGATTTGCTTATATAAAAAAACGACTGTTTAATTTGGTAGTATTATATTGGCAGATAACTTTGGTTGCTAACTTCACACCGGTCCCTCTTTTTTCGTCGGGGGTTAAAAAGAGATTTACAACATTTTGTCAATAAATTTATTCGAATTTTCTCGTTATGTTGTATCCGCTATATACATTAGCAAGTGAACTCAGTTTTAATAATGGGAGTATTCCGTAAATCGTTGTAGGGGATTTCTTGTACCATTGTAGCGGCGTTGAAGAGGAACCGTGAATCGACGACAGAATTGCGGCGAAGGGCGAGGAAATACGTTTGTCCTGCAATAGGCGAGTCTAGGATGCAGGTGGGCGATACGGATTAACCAACCCTGAAAAAAAAAATAGTTCATTAACTCTTTCCCACAGTAATCTCCTATAGGCGTCATAACACTAAAACATCTATTTTACTGTCCGCCAATGTGTTAAGTGGGGGTTGTATTACGGGAACATAACTTGTAATTATGTATTAAAAAGTGATGGATGGATGATCACTGCTTACCCATCTGGGTAACGGGCGTACCATATGTACGGACGTATGTGACGGGTATGTGTCTCTTTTGGAGCTTATTCTACCTTAATCATAATCTATACTAATATTATAAAGCTGAAGAGTTTGTTTGTTTGTTTGAACGCGCTAATCTCAGGAACTACTGTTTCAATGGCACCGATTGGAGCAAGGTAATCCTAGGTGGCGCCAGCATAGCTTGTGCTCAATCAACCAAAGTGTACTGCTAATATATCAATCATCAATATGTCAACCGGTGTTGAACGTTGCGATGCGGTTGTTGGTGTTTTTGTTTTCGGTGTATTTCTACGTTTTATTAATTTTCCCTTTCTCAATAACGACTCTTGGCTTCCCTATTTGGCCTCTGCACTCGCCTTTACGATTGGATTTGCGAACAACCTCTGGAACGACGACTTGTGCTGTGAATTTGGACTCTGATTTTCTGACGAAAATCATGTATGCTACCTGGCGTGTAGCCGAATTGAAGGAGGAACTGAAGAAACGAGGAGCTTCCTTGCGCGGAAAAAAGGCCGAACTTACTGAACGGCTCGAAATGTATGATAAACATTTCAACTTCGGACGAGTAGATAACGATTCTCCAGATCCAGCAATTGTGTTGCCACCCATGGAAACATACAAAGATGTAAACAGCAGTACTGTACTTCCTCCGATAGACAAAACTAAAATACGTCATTATTTGGACATCACACAGAAAAAATTTGATGCCTCTGTACAGTTATACGAGTCAAGATTTCTGACTGCTGTAAGATGCGCAACATCTGGCGATATATTTTATTTCAAAGGATTCTGCAAAAAAACTATGAAACACCTTCAATATGAAGTAGACATAAAAATGAATAACTTTGGTATTCCTGAGGAAACACATTGTGAGGGCCCTGCTGGGAGTGGATCAAATGCTACGTGTAAACATGTTGCAGTAGTCCTACTGGCTATTGAAAACCTTGCAAACAAAAAGATATTATTATTGAATGAGGTATGTACACAAATGCTGCAACAGTGGAATTGCCCCAAAAACAAATATACAGGATCACCAATGAGAGCAGAGAAGATACCACGGAAAAGAGTAGCCAAAAGATTAATTTTTGTCCCATTTGACGTGACGAAAATAGATAAACATAATTATAATTACTATGTTCGTAATATAATTGTAACACATAAATCGCAAATGCCACTGAAGGAACTATACGAACCCTGCAATCCCTATGCCATGGAAACTGACCACAATTATTGTGGTATTGATTTAAAAAATGAATTACTACAGAGATTGAAATTGAATAAAATAACTGATGAAGAAAGAAATCACATTCAAATCGAGACAGTGGGTCAAACTGACTCAGTTTTATGGAAACAGCAGCGCAGGCAACGCCTGACTGCTAGTAATTTCCACACCATCTGTCACTTGAGAGACAACTCTAAGCAAAATTTTGCTGAACAATTGGTTCAGGGCCGTGAGTTTAAATCCCGAGCCACAAGCCATGGCATTATTAATGAAAAAATTGCCCTGGCACAATATTGTGCAGACTATGGTCTGAATGTGGAAATGTGTGGCCTTCAAATTAAACAATTAAAACCACATTTAGCAGCATCACCAGATGGATTGTTGGGACCTGAGACCCTTATTGAAATAAAGTGCCCATATTCATGTCGCTATAATGAAATATCAGAAAGCACAGTGCCATACTTAATTAATGAAAATGGCACGCTAAGTTTAAAAAAAACTACACCCTACTACTACCAAATTCAGGGTCAACTGTTTTGCAGTAACAGGAAGTATGCCAACTTGGTTGTATATACCTATAAAGATATCAAAGTGATATTTATAACAAGAGACGAAGAATTTATTCTAAGCATGCTGGAGAAATTAGATCACTTTTATGAAGTTTATTTTAAAAAAGCACTATTTAATAAATATATTTACAAAAACTATGAGCGACTATGTAAGTAAATAAAAAAAAGGTTGTACAAAAATGTGTTTTATTTTCATAGACAAAATATACATAATACAATTAATTTTCAGCTTTTATTTTCTTATTTACAATATTTTCTCTAAAATTACATAACATCAAGCAAATGAAAAATATCTTTGATGCTAGTGGGACATAATTTTGGTTCAATTCACTTTTCAGAATTGTATAGGTTTTAGTTAACCCTATTAACCTCTCTATATGTACTCGTTGACTGCCCAGTTTTTGGTCCGCTTTTATCAACAATCCAGGTATTTGGGATTTGCCCTTCAGAAATGTTGGAATATTAATACCTACACCTTTACTTGCAAATAAATCCTGTACATTAAATCCCCTGTCAGCCATAATACTATCACCTACTTCACACTTATCAAATAAATCACTTCGTTCTACAATTTGCCTGTCACTAGTGGAGCCCGCATATGCCTCAGAACAGTAGCTCATAAGACCCCCCGGAGTTGATCCCACCAGTATTTTCATTGTATTTCTGTGTTTGTAAGTGCTAAATGTGGCTCTTTGTGCATTTGGTTCTCCTGGTTTTTGGATTGGGATTTCTGTGCCATCCACAATAACACGGGTTAGAGGAAAACTTTTCCTAAATGATTCAGGCATATAGTAGTTTACTAAATCACGACTTGGCCAAATGTCTATGAGTCTCCACAAATCATGCACAAAGTTAATCCATGTAATAACAACATTAGAAACTGTAGTTCTACTAACACTAAACATTTTCCCTAGTTCAAAATCAACTTTGTTTCTTCTCAATTTGATGAGAAGCATTAAAAATTGATCTTCTGTGCTTATTGAGAAGTCTTTATTCCAGCGGTATTTTAAATCATTAGCCATAGGTAACAATGTACGTAGTACAAGTTGAAATTTATCATAATTTTCCAGGCCAGTGTAGAAATGTACAGATTCATCATCATCCAGCAGCAAAGATGTACATGATAAAGATAATATTGTAGATGTTTGAACGCCCACATTTTTGACCTGCAATTTTGTTGTGTCCTTACTTGAATGAGGTTCTTCACAAGATGTGACAGTTTTGTTTTGTTTGTTAACTTGAATATCCTGCTCAACTACAATTTCTTGTTCAACTTCAATGATATTACCAAGAAGGCTTGAGCTATTGTCGTTTCTATGAATGGGCAGTTGATGTAATGTTTGAGTTGCCGATTCATTATTGTCAAGAGAGACAAATGTATTATTCAGCAGTATTTCCTTACGTTCATTTCGTACAGCAAGCCGCTCTTGTCTTTGAAGTGCTGCCTCTGATGTAGGTTGTTTGTTCCATGAAAACTGAAGGGACTGTGGCGAAAACACATATAATGACTCATTTTAGATAAATATATTATAACAAAGTGGGGTTGGTGGGTAGTCAAATAAGTTACACGAAATTTTTGTTACTCCACATTTGTTTATTAAAATATATATAATTAAACACCCTAAATTTACATAAATGTGTAGAAGTTGACAATAAGTGTACATACCCCTCATAAACAAATCAAATTCCATCATTACACAACACAACGCAATACTGTGACACACTTCCATCTTCACTGGGCACTGCACAAGAACTATGGAATCAATTAAAAAGTCAATGGATGAATTGAGTCTGTTCTTTAGATCATCAATGGATGAATTCAGAAAGGAGCTAAATACTGCTTCTCCATCTAACACTCCCTCAGCGCTACCGGGTCAAGCGTTCCGGTCATTTGCAATGAGCGCTTTGGCATCCTTGCAGCAGCAAGTTGACCTCCTCGCTAGACAGCAGGATCACGCAGAGATGCAGAGACGTCGGGGTATGCTCCTGGTGCATGGAGTTACTGAGGCGAAGGCTGAAGATGTTGGTGACAAGTTGTGTGCAGTGTTTAGGGATCAACTCGGGTTGTCTAACTTTCCCCCCACCAGCATAAAGAGGTGTCATCGGTTGCGGAGTGGTGCTGAAGGTAAACCAAAGCCCATTCTTATCAAATTCACCACCAGCTCTGTACGGGACACAGTCTGGTTCGCAAAGACTGCACTGAAGGGCACTGGTATCACGCTGTCCGAATTCCTCACTCGAACCCGGCGTGACGTATTCCTGGCGGCGCGGCGACGTTTCGGTGTCTCAAAGACATGGACGAAGGAGGGGGCCATACTCGTCCTGGATGCGGATGGGGAGCGGCATACCGCTGTCACCCTTGCTGATCTCGACGTGATCGCAGCCACCTCAGTCACCACCGTTGCTGCGTCGGCATCTACGTTGGCCCCGGTTGCGAGGTCGGAAGCAAAGGCAGCCAAGGCCGCAGGTGCTCCCACGACAAGGCAAAGGCGCGCGGCCCCTACCAGTAGGAAATAGCACGAATCGGGCTTTTCGCTCTTTAGTCTCCTCTAGCGTACTTTTTTATTGTTTTAATCGTGTGGCAGTTCTTTGTTTCTGCATTTTTTTTCTAGGTTAACACGCTTTTTTTGGTTGGACTATAGGAAAGGGGGTGCCATACAAATGCAAAAATTTTTTTTCACGGAAATGGTCAAAAACACAGTGGTTGTAAAAAGATAGCCTAAATTAATAAAAAAGTGATGAAAAAACGAAAAAATTTTTTTTCCATTTTGAACTGCCCAGCGACTTAAAAAAATTTCGATCGATTTTAGTATGGACCAGCGACTTAGCCGAATTTCCGAGTGGGATTTGTATGGAGTTGGACTACTCCAAAAAAAGTAAAAATTTCGAAATTTTTCTAAGTCCCGCACCCCCTTTGCTGTAGTAGCTGGCTCAATCTTGAAAATTTTACAAGTCCCAACTCCATACAAATCCCACTCGGAAATTCGGCTAAGTCGCTGGTCCATACTAAAATCGATCGAAATTTTTCTAAGTCGATGGGCAGTTCAAAATGAAAAAAAAATTTTTTTCGTTTTTTCGTCACTTTTTTAATAATTTCGGCTATCTTTTTACAACTGCAGTGTTTCTGACCATTTCCGAGAAAAAAAATTTTTGCATTTGTATGGCACCCCCTTTCCTATAGGCGGACCCATCACTGTAAGTAACTGGCTCACACTCACTTTCATCCAGGTGTACATTACTACACTTGTAGAAGCTTGTTTGTTTACGCACACGTTTGCTCCTTTCCCTCCTGGGTGGGCTAACCTCTTCCAATAGCTGTTCCTCTTCACTACAAGGTAAGTAGTCACCATCACTTTCTGAGTTACCCTCTACAACACTGCTTGTAGGGTTTGTCTCGTCAGGTTCAAGGTGTGTATTGTCTGACTCCGGATTGACCTCTTGCATAATTTCTGGATTCCTCTCTTCAAGACTTAATGTCAATGTATTTTGACCTTCATCTCTCATCACTTGAGGTTTATCCTTCTCTGCTTCTTGCAAGAAAACAATATCCCTTTTTGTTTCCACTGTGTTCCTTTGAGCATAGTAAACACGGTACCCTTTGACATCTTCTTCATACCCAACCATCAGGCCCTTCTCTCCTTTCTTGTCCCACTTTCTCCTTTTCTCCTTTGGAATGTGTACATATACTTCTGCACCAAATTCTCTCAATCTGTTGATATCATATGATTTTCCAGCCCATACCTCAAATGGAGATTTACAGACTTCACTGCTCTTTCCAGTTCTGTTCAACACAAATGCTGCTGTGTTTATAGCTTCAGCCCATAGTTTCTTTGGTAGCTTCCTCTCATGAATCATAGTCCTTGCCGCTTCAACCAATGTTCTATTCTCCCTTTCGGCTTTCCCATTCTGTTCGGGGGTGTATGGCACTGTTGTTTGGTGTACTATTTCACGTCTCGTAAAAAAATCCTTTACCTTTTTATTCACAAATTCCAGACCATTATCACTTCTAAACGTCTGTACTCTGTTTCCCGTAGTGTTCTCAGTTTTATTTATAAAGTTGATAATGACTTGTGTTATCTGATCTTTCGTTTTCACAAACTGTACGCATCTGAATTTCGAATAGTCATCTTTCAGCAAAACAAAGTACCTTGAGCCCCCAACTGACAGTTCTTCCATGGGACCGCAGGTATCAGCATGAATCAGTTCACATGTCTTATTACTCTTGTATTCACTTTTACTGTATGGCAATCTGTGTATTTTCCAACCAAACAGCTCTCACACACAGGATTTGATGTTTGTGTAACCTCAATATCGTTTTTCCGCAGGATATCTTTCACGTAGCTAAAGTTCTGATGCGCTAATTTTCTATGCCACTCATCAAGATCATTCGACACTAATTTTGCTGTATTAGCAATTTCACAGTTATTATTGTAGATTAAATCCAAATAATACGAATTTCCTATTCTCTCCGCCACAGCACAAACCTTGTTTGACTTATAAAATTTGCATGAACTGTTATCTGTCATCATGACATAACCTTTGTCTGCAGCGCGATTGACAGAAAACAAATTGGTGTTTAAATCAGGAACATACAACACATCGTCAATCACTGTATCAATCCATTCCTTTCCATTCGTAACTTGCACCGCCATCTGTCCGCAACCACGCGCACTAATTACAGCTCCATTACCGACGACTACAGGTTTAGGCAAAGTATTTTTGAAGGATGTAAACAATTCGCGATCCCGGCACATAAATGTTCACTAGCGCCAGAATCCACCAGCCACTTGGATTTTTGCAATCTAATCGATGCACAAGACACCACAAACGCGTTACTGTTTGTTTTATTTTCAGTTTTTGACACCTTTTGTTTCCGAAAACGACACTGCGATTTGTAATGCCCAAACTTTCCACAATAGAAGCAGTTTTTATTATTACTACTAACATTCACTTCACTGTTACTTTTATTACTTCTACAATTAGCTTGATAATGTCCATTTTTACCACAACTGAAGCATTTTACAATGTTTTTATTTTTCACTAAGAACGCAGATGTAGGTAGCTGCACTTCTTCGTTCTTTCTCGTGACCCTCTCCTCTTCAATTAATAACCTGGCCACCAAATTTTCATAAGTTTGCTTCTCGTCAGGCGCTGACTCCCACGCTGAAACGAAATGTTGATACTTCTCGGGCAATGACATTAATACTTTGGTTATTACAAATCTACTCGAGATCTCTTCACCCATTTGTTTCAGTTGATTTTGCATTTCTTGTATCTTAGACAAAAAGACCGACATGTCCATGCCCATCGGTCCGCCTATAGGAAAGGGGGTGCCATACAAATGCAAAAATTGTTTTTCTCGGAAATGGTCAAAAACACTGCAGTTGTAAAAATATAGCCGAAATTATTAAAAAAGTGACGAAAAAACGAAAAAAAAATTTTTTTTCATTTTGAACTGCCCAGCGACTTGGAAAAATTTCGATCGATTTTAGTATGGACCAGCGACTTAGCCGAATTTCCGAGTGGGATTTGTATGGAGTTGGGACTTGTAAAATTTTCAAGATTGAACCAGCTACTACAGCAAAGGGGGTGCGGGACTTAGAAAAATTTCGAAATTTTTACTTTTTTTAGATTTTAATTTTAAACTCGCTAACTGTCGGTGCTCAGTGGATTGTCCGCGCCGCCATTGATACCGCGTAGCTCCGGCACGGCAGGGCTGCATCGGCGATCCCTGGCGCTGCTGGCACACCATCACTCGGAGGATTGCAGCCCTGCGTGCCTCCGGCTTTACAAAAAACACCCTCCATCGTAGCCACAAGACTACGTGGAAGTGGGGTGCTCTGATTCGGTTTTGCCCTAGATGTTTTTCGCCATATCTCGGAAACGGTGCGTCGTATAGCGAAAATAAGCCTTTTTTCAACCCCCCCTGCCCCTCCTGTATGCCTAGGTGAGGTATACATTGTAAGTTGTAAAAATACTAAAATCCAAAAAAAAGTAAAAATTTCGAAATTTTTCTAAGTCCCCCTTTGCTGTAGTAGCTGGTTCAATCTTGAAAATTTTACAAGTCCCAACTCCATACAAATCTCACTCGGAAATTCGGCTAAGTCGCTGGTCCATACTAAAATCGATCGAAATTTTTCTAAGTCGCTGGGCAGTTCAAAATGAAAAAAATTTTTTTTCGTTTTTTCATCACGTTTTTATTAATTTAGGCTATCTTTTTACAACCACTATGTTTTTGACCATTTCGGTGAAAAAAATTTTTGCATTTGTATGGCACCCCCTTTCCTATAGTCCAACCATGCCATCCTCGAACTTGTATTGGAAAAATCTCTGTTGGATTATATGCACGCTAGTTTCAGTTTTCTGCTCATATACACTTTGAAGCTTTCGCCACATCTCGGCGGAACTCGTATATGTAATAATATGTAACATTGCCTCTTCTGACATCCGTGTAACGAGTAAAGTTTGTGCCTTAGCATCCTTCGCTTCCCATGTAGATATTTCACTGGTACCTTCTGGCTTTACCTTCTTTCCCTCCACAATGTCCAACCAGCCATTACTCCTCATCAATACTGTTGTTTGAAACTTCCAGATATTCCAATTTCTGGCTCCTTCTAACCTGATCACATTACCGTTGTTGTTGCCCTCCATTTTGACCTTCCTTGTCTTCTCCGAACCAAGAACAAGTAATCAATCGTCGATATTATGTAGCGTGTTAGTGAAAGCACGCCGCCAACTGTAGTGGGATAACCTCACTTTCCTACTCGCCGATTTTATTGCCGTAACTCAGGAAAAAATTACAACACAGATAGGTATACGGATCTGGGCCCATAACCTGATGTTATTTTATGTTTGGTAATTGAAACGAGCTTGTATATTATGCTTGTTTATTAAATCTCATCTGAGTTACGATACGAAAACTTAGCTGACAACTGTACTGCAACGGATGCACACATATATATGTATTACCAACAAGAAAAAATAGTGTTCAATCACTTCCGGCACAGTTGCCATTACATAAATATAAACATTGCCATATCAACAACAGGGAATTTTCTTTGACGTTTTTCTGATATATTTTTCAAACAAAGTTCAATGAACCGAGAATCTGTCAGAAAAACGTCAAAGAAAATTCCCCATTATACCAATAATATCATAATACTAGTGGACGCCCCGCGATTTCATTCGCGTAGTTTAGTAGTACCTGCGTCCCAAATTTCAAGCGTTTAACTTGAGCCGTTTAGGTTTTTCATACAAAAGTATTTTCCCGTTTGTTCCCGTTCCCATGGGAATTTCAGGAATTCCTTTCTTAGTGCTCCCCTATGGTACCTAAGCTATGTCCGTACCAAATTTCAAGAGTCTACGTTTAGCCGTTTGGACTGTGCGTTGATATGTCAGTCAGTCATTCAGTCAGCTTTTCCTTTTATATATTTAGATATAATCCAAGTGACATGTCTGTCACCAAAACCGTGAATCGTCAAAATCAAATGTAGATGGTCGACCATATCGCTAGTAGGTGTCTAGGGTGACTTCTGTCAGTTATATTTTAGTTACGTTTTTATCATTTGAGTATGTTATTCAAATATCAGATACTTTTGTAACACGTAAACAATCAATAAAAAAATAACTATCACCTTCAACAGTGACTGCTTGAAGTTAGTCATTTCGTTGACATTTATTCCCCCTGATACAGCTAGCGCCATCTGTCATAACTGAAAGAAACAACAGCTCTGAAAATTCCCCTTTGCTTAAATAGGGTGCTTCTTCTTTATACCTCTCACTTTCAGTTCATTATGTTTCATCACCAGCACATTAACACAATAATTGCAGAGAAAAGAAAATGTTGAAAATGAGAAACAAAAAAGCCATTGTATCATCGCTTCCCGTGCAATAACCTCCACAATACTATATTCTAAATATTTTTTTACCTTCTAAGCTAAAGCTGGAAGCCTCTAATTATGCGGGCAGCGAGGCGGCGGCAGGATGTTTTGGAAACCAAATGGACCTTTTCTCAAAATCAGCGGAGCGGAGCAAGCGGCTCACTCCACTCCAATCAAGCGGTGACCGCAGCCGCTCTGCATGCGTAGCTTTCATACATACAAATACGCCACGCCCGTTTCCCAGAGGGGTAGGCAGAGATCACGGACCTCCACTTGTCATGATCCTGGCAAATTTCGCCACTACCACATTCACACATATCTTCGTGCATGCTTGCCGGTATGGAGTACTCAGTACTCTGCAAAGACATAGCGAAACTGACCAAGGAATGTCCTTCTAGAACGGCCCTTAGCCACAGGATATTTTACTACAACTTGTATATCCCGTTCGTTATCTTCCATATGTCTATCTCTCTCTGTCTATATCTCTCTCTCGATATGTCGATAAGTTCGAACCAACCTCTTTTCAAACTTTATCACTATATCGCATAGTCAGAACAAAAAGTACCCAATACGGTTTATTTATTTTGTAAATGACGTTTTGTATCTTTTATGTTAAGGTTCAATTTCATAAAATGACACATTTTGTTTTGTGTCACTTTTGTTCTAACTGTGCGATCTCCTTTCAAAACGAAACTTTCCCCGATCACAGTTATTCAATCAAAAACAAATAAATGTGAAGTGAGAGCCAAGTTCAATATTATGATAAATGCCTTGATTGTTGACTTCGACGACAAAAGACTGTGAGATCTAAATGGGTGCCAAGATGGTCCGTCCTGAGATGTATTTATAAATAACAGTACAACATATCATATCTTCTTATAACATACGATAATGTATTGTAGCCTAAGATCTGACTTGGCTAGTTTTCATAGATGAATTATTATAGCCTTCGCAAGTTCACATTACATACATCACATACATTATCTTACGCTACTGAGTGTCTAGATTCTGTCCCACAATGCTCCTCCTTGTCGATGCCCTGCTGCCCGCTAAATTCGAGGCAGGGACTTTACGGTTTACATGATTACAGTGACTGCCTTAACACAGTTCTTTACATGACCTGTTTAGGAGTGTCAGGGCTCAATGTTTATTGTACACATCTTTTTTCGTATTCTTTGTACTGTGTGTTTTTATAACGAATAAATTATTATTATTATTATTAGGCACATTATACTTCATCATAGTCCACGTAAATTACATAAATATTTTACACACGGTCATCTGACCCCAAACTAGTATACCCTGTACTATGGGTACTGACGGAAACACTTACACAAAACCAGATAAATCAAACATCCAGACGGACACAACAAACGCGTCAGCTCATCACTTAACCCTTAACTGCGTAGTGACGGAATACTACATACATCAGTATTATTTTCCTCAAACATTACAAACAAACTTAACAATGAACGAAAAAAAAAATATCCTACAGCTAAGGGTTAAGCATTATGTCCGCGGCGGGAATCGGACCCGCGACCGTCGTCGCCCTGTTCACTAGTCCATTCGCCTGGCTCTATATTCTTTCCGTAAACGTCGGGCCGTTTGTCTATCGCGACATCGCCAGTTTACCGGTCCAGTCTCAGTAGTTCGGTTATTTTGTCCGGTGGTTAGTGTAAAATATACTCTACTAGCAAACCCGGCGAACTCCGTTTCGCCACCAGATGTTTACCCGCTTTTCTGTTGATTTTTTTCCTGAATTTTCTTTGCTATAAACCTCACGGAGCCCGAGACCTTTCCAACGAATGCAAAACCGTGGAAATCAGTTCGTGCATTCTGTTGATGAGCTATAGCGTCAGGGAGGAAAACTCGACTTATTTTTATATAGTAGATTTGGTGGTGTCAAAGTAGCAAATCAATTTGGCACCTGTCTTAACATTAAAACGGCTCAAGCACGACGGGGCAGACGTCCTTGATGCAGAAGCGCGCGCGACAGAGCGGACAGGAGCCGCACCCGCGACGCGTACCACCTCCCCATGCACGCCCAGCACCACATCACACTGTACACTCGCGTGCAAACAACATACTGTATATAGCAGTGGCGTGCACTGGCTATCACGACAAGGTAGGCAGTAATCCCCAAGGATTGACACATATGTATATGGTAACTTGTCTTTACCTATCTACTCACCCACAAAACACAGGACCTTCGTTAGCCTGTGTCGTGAGTACAACAAAAAAGATCTAGCAATAACTATGCTATTAGGTCAGGTAGCTAAAGTACGAAGGTAGGCAGTGTCTTAATAGCGGCGAAGCTGGGACGTAAGCCATCATCATCATCGGCCCATACTTGTCCACTGCTGGACATAGCCCATTCCAATTGCACGCCACTGTGATCTGTTTTCGGTTTCTCGGCATCCAGCTTAGGCACTTAACCAATGCTTATTTAGATTTTTCATTTGTCTTACTTATGTGAGCTATAACAAGTCCCTACGCTATTTATTTTCTTGAAAATATTTGTTAATGTGCCTGGCATAGGCTTGTCTTGTGCCACTGGCTTACCCCCTAGCTTCACCATTAATACTTACAATAACTTAAAGAAAAAAGAACCGACTTCAACCAGTAAATTTTCACATAATATATTTGATTTTCTCATGGATGCCATTGTCAAAACTGAACCATATGAAGCAGTGAAAGTGAGTCAATCTGTCAAATTAACTTGTCAAGCGAAACTAGCGCCATTAATTCCTGAGTATTTACCATTTGTCAATGTCATTGTCGGTTGTTGTTGATCCAAACTGTCATTTTGATAGTGAAAGTGACGATTTGGATCCAGAAGTATATTAACTTGCATACATTCTGATGGAAAAGAATAGATTGAAGGTTAGGAATGAGTATACAGCGTGTATTTGTCGGAAAAGCGAAGCGGAAGTCTAGGGGTTATTTGTGGTCTAAGGAACCCCCCTATGTTATGATTCTAAGGCCTTGGTTTAGAAGTTAATTACACTAACAAAATAATAAATATTTGTTTCAACTTCAGTAAAAACGCCCTTATAATAAAGAGGGAAAGAGAGAGAAAGTATGTGTATACCATTACACAACACACACGTAAACATGGTGTTGATACAGCTCTAAACCCTTAAGAATGTGTGAGTGCTGGTCATCGACTCCAAAAAAAAATAGGTACCTAGTTAGCCTACTGCACTCCTACAAGGATATTTTGGCGTGTGGCTAATAACTTTTGGCATCCAATTTAAACCTATTGAGTTTTATTTTGAAGCATAATGATTGAATATTATTACAACACGAGCATACATAAATGACCTAAATCAAACAATAAAGGAACCACAGGAATTAATAGACGTCACATTAAATAGGTATTCAGCTCTCACGCGCCAAAAGATCTTTATAGCACTGTACAAGTAGGTAAGGTTCGCCGCGTAAGTAATTACTACTGTTTGAGAAAATCGAGTCTTGTTGTGATGGGTAATACAAACCCACACCAGACAATCTTTGTGGCAGTCTAGTAATCAGTAACTAGAGCCAAATAACACCTAATACTTAACAGTTCCTGCCTACCTGGTAAATAAATAAAAAGATGAACAGGATAATGCAAATAACTTCGTACTTACAACAAATGAAAATCTACACATACTAAGGTAAGGTACATACCTACCTACCACTTTGACGACGGGCGAAAGGCGCAGCGGCCATCGACAAATAGATCCAAACAAAAAACCAATGTAGGTAAGTAGTTACTATTCTTACCTTCACGCACGCACTTCTTTAACCGTAATTTTGAAAAATACACTTACTCAAAGCACTGCACTAAGTACCTATACAGGTATTTAATAGTTGAGAAACACATACACACACAACACAACCTATAACTCCATCACACGCACGCACCCGGTGACATTCATACCTATTGCGCTTTCGTTGGTCGAGCATGGCGGCGGCGGCGGCGGCCGCCCGATCCGCGGGGGTGGCCATCTTCTAAATTCAAATGCCCGAAATTGCATTTAAAAGGTGCGACTGAATAATTATTTACTTATAAAAAAATGGTTACTTATCGTCTGTTTAGGCTGATTCAGAACGAAAAGCTGAGAAGTGGTTTATGAAAGAACGATGCTGGTTCCTTAATTGTAATGTAGCCCCAAGACCAAAAACGAATTTTATTGTCCTTGACCTTTCTTATTTTTCTCAGTATTTGTTATTTAATCCCCAATCACAATTTATTTGGATAATTCTTAAGTACTTACCAATTCAAACAATTTTTCTCTAAAAAGGTCACTGGGTAGACTCCAACAGTGGGAAAATAAAATGGGTGAACTCAGTAATGACATAAAAGGGAATGAGTCATACAATAAGCTAATGAGTTAATATTACATAACGTGTCAAATAATTACAATGTAACTAGTCGTCAATCAATACTATTATCTCAGTCGGTCATGTATTGTGTTAGTAACAAAAACGACTAATTCATACCGAATCACTTACGTACTTTACCTACATTTTCAGACATAGGCCTATTTACTGACGTCAGGTAGTTGAGTTTAGGGACTATCGAACGCCATCCGAAATCATTAAGTCAATTTCAGTCACTCACTCGTAGTGTTGCCATTTATACAGATTTATCTGTATTGATACAGATTTTAGTCCCCGTTTACGGATCACAGATTTAAATCTAGTTTTATACAGATTTTTACAGTCAGACAATCAGCTCAAAGATAACACCATTGCCTAAAACAAAAGAGAAAGGCATTGCTCGATTAGGAGATTTTTAAATAAATTAATGATGAATGAATTAGTCTTTAATAGCAATGACAATTAGCCATGTACCTCAAATCTTAAGTGGTACTTTTTTCTGCCTTTTCGTATAGGATTAAGCATCATTTTCAAATGTTACTATGAGAACCCCTACATGAAAGTGAATATTTGTCGAGTTATTGAATTTCAAACTTAATTTTTCGACATACAAAAGTATCGATTCCAAAAGTACTTGGTATCGAAACAAAAGAATCGATACTTTGAGGTATCGATACTTTTTGCGGATCCCTAGTTACAGTGTTGTGAACGTACCAACAAATAAAATAACTACTGCAGAATAATGTAAACAAAAAGACTGCGTCCTTTGCAACCTACCTATCTAATAAATATTACAAAATGAGTTTTTTTATAAAGATCCATATTTATACAGATTTTACGAAAAAAATATGTCAGATTTTGAATTACACCATCTGGCAACACTCGGTTCAGCATTTATTGCGTAATGCGTGGTGTCATGGTGTGTGTAGATTTTGTTTTGTTTTGATTCCCAAAAAATAAACGAAGTGCAATTAATGTGTAGTGTAGTTATTTATTGAAGTACGTAATGACTACTATGTGTATGTCTGAATCTTTGTGGCCAGAAAGATCACACGTCGCACGTGTTGAGTGTTTTAAGTTTTGTCTGAAAAATCAAGACTATTGAATTAGTGCAGTGATCATAGTGTAGGTAAACAAACATTTGTGTTCATTGTTTTGCGTGTGTGCAAGTGAAGGGATTCACTTTTCTGCCATAGCAGCACCTCTTTACCTACTGAAAAGTTCTCATGATCATTTATTATTAGGTAGGCAGATAGATATTGCGTACGCTTCGAGGTAGGATAACTTTTCAAATACTTAGGTAGTGCTAAGAACCTTCACACGCATGTGGTTGGAATAGGTACAGGATAGAAACTACTGCATACCTAATCGGATATTATCGAGTTGTAGTTCCAAAATCTACCACTGGATGGCGGCAGTCGTATTTTTGTTTTAAAGTGCATGTCTGTACGGTTTTTTAGCTTTCGCCTATCATAATCACTTCGCGAAGGTAAGTAGGTATAGCACGTAAGTACACATGGATTTCAATTGAACTTTACAAGACAGAAACTTAACTAGCGATTCATTGTGGTAGCGACATCTGACAAGAAGAAAAGGAACTTTTTTAAGCATAATGGTTTTCAATAAATTTCCTTTTGTGTCAAAAATGTTTTAGTGTGCATGCATTGACATACACAAACATGCGTGGGGGCGTGGCTTGCACTACGCAAGACACGCGTGTGTGCTTTCTTTTAGTTTGTGTTGTGTTTGTTTCGATCAGATGTGTGGTCTATGACGTATGTGTTCGTGTTATTATTGTAAGGGGCGCTAACACTGGAATACCTATAACATATTAATTATTTTGTTAGGCAAAATCTACTTCTAAACCAAAGCCTTAGAATCATAGGAAGTAACATAGGGGGGTTCCTTAGACCACAAATAGCTCCTAGACTTCCGCTTCGCTATTCCGACAAAGACACGCTGTATAAGAGGAAGCCTGAAAGTAGCACTAGTGACAGAAAAGATTAGGAGTAACAGATTAAGATGGTATGGGCACGTCATGGAGAAGGGATGAAAACCATGTAACAGGGAAAGTGATGAGTATGAATGTGGAAGGATACAAGGGAAGATGGAGACCAAAGAAGTTATGGATGGACTGTGTGAAATATGACATGTGCGTGAAAGGTGTAACTGCAGAGACGACGAAAAACAGAGATGAATGGCGAAAGGGAACGTGTTGCGCCGACAACACCTAGTGTGGGATAAGGGCAGGAAAATGACGATGAGTTACGTGGCTTGTTTTATTGTAAGACAGTAACGTTAGGAAACATACCGGCAGTTACATATCTGGCAAAGCTTGTTGGTTCCTACATATAATGAGAATAAATAGCATTTATTTATTCTGACGTCAGCATAGCTTGATCACGGTGGAGTTAGCCACGTTACGGCAACTTTATGGGGGAAAATAGGTGTGAACCTGTTAGCATATAGTTGGTACCTTCGCAAAATATAAATTTTATCCCTCTAACCCCGTTATCACTAAACTTACAGCTATTTTAGTAACAAAAATCCACTTAGCAACCACCTTTAATTAAATATTCAGTTGAGTACAAAGAATTTACGATATTTCTTTACATTAAGGGGGAATTCTTGAATTTGCTTATTTTGCAGGCCCAGCACAGGCTGCTGTGTACACGTATACGATAAATGATTATGTACATTAGATAGGGCATTTCTTCATCTCGATTCAAATTCATCCAAAAATACGAAAATGCTGAACCCTGTTTGACGATTTTGGCCAAAAAAAGGTCAAACGCGGGGCCTAACACAGAGGTCTACGGCTGTTCCCTGAGCTACGGAGCATGTGGAACGGATCGTACAATACTTCAACTAAATTCAAATAGAAGCGCTTTTTCAAAATGTAGTCAGAAAAATCCATAATTTTGTAAAATAATTCAACTGACAAAAAATCTCATACAAAAATGTTGTTGTGCCATCGCGTTGGCAACTTCAACCCCGTCAGTCCGCGGCTGGATGCCGTCCTAGAAGCACGGTCACGCCCAATTTTTCTCTAAATAATTTGCATGTGTGCAGTGCACTTTTTGGATATATTTCTGAGTAAGTACCTATATTTCATACACTATTCTTTGTCAGGAATTGATGACAGTATTATATTCTGTACGATTCATGGTCGTTTTCTTGTATAGATGATAAAAAAAGAGTCCAAAGAAATCTGTAAACAAACATCCATTTCCTTTTACTTTGACGTATAACCATATCAAATAAAATTGATATGACAATAAAGCGTCACCCTCAAAATCGGGTATATTTTCACGTTGGTAGCATAGTATTATGTCATTTAGTATGAGGCATGGGAGTACAATCGTGTTCAATTTCATTTTCGTTTTTTGTAGTGTAAAGTGACATAGGTACAGTAACTAACAGAATCCGTTTTTTTTTCAGAGTCGAAAACGAAAATTTAATCAATCTAGAAAACAGTGTTGCCAGCTAAACCTGAAGTCGATTAAGCTGTTGAACTTGTTTAACTCTGTGCAGAAAGCGGACCAAGAATTTTATTCAACTGGAAGAAAGACAAGAAAATAAATCCTTTAAATAATGCTTAAGAAAGTTTAATTTAAGTTAATAAACATTACGAACAATTTAATTAACATTTATTTATGTAGGGAGGTAGGGATATCCTTACTTCTGCCAGTCTCGTGATCGCCCAGTTCGTGAAAATAATGATACCACATTGTATTCATTCATATTTAGTAAAAGTCGACCGAAGGGATGTAGGGTACCAAAGGAATTATTGGGCTATATAGCCGCCTATCACCTATTACCGATGCTCTTAGTATGTGTCCTACCCAATCTAACCCCAAAACGACCTGAAACTCCTAGGCTCCTTTCAGTTCATCCCGGCTGGACATCTGCTGCACCTGTACAGCTTCTTGATGTTACCAGTTCGAGCAGCAAATTGCCTATATAATGGCATTTACCCACTGGCGTTTTGATTTTTGAAGCTAAATTTGATGCCGATTTCACGCAAGTAGATAACAGCGGTTGAAAATGAAGGCATTCATTGAACTGGTACATACACACATGAACATGGTCTAGGGATATTTCAATCAAACCTTAATATCTAAAATTATTTTAACTTTGTGTTAAAAGACCTATACATTAAAATAAACCTCATTTAATAAATAGTCTATCTAATCTTTTGAGTGAAGTTTAAAAAAAAACTTAGTAGAAGAAGAAGAAAAACTAAGCCAAAAACTTATGACTTGATTAAAACTCCATAAACTTCTATAAATCTTTGTCAAACGGATCTCCGGTGTTCATTTAATCATGTCACGTAGACACTTGACCAGGATCGAATGTTAAGACCAGTGGACATGATTGAAACTCCAGCACCCACAACAAGTTCATTCATATCAAGTTGGCACAGTTATGGTCTGGGCAGGAACTCGTCTGTCTTGACGGTAGAACGGACCTCGTTTGGATACAAGGCAATATGACTGCAAATTTCCAGCTAATACACGACAATGCCAGCCCACATACGGCGCGTATCGTTACAAATTGGTTACAACAGCACGATATCTACCCTTTAGACTGACGAGCATGCTTAGGATATGCTTCAGAAAAGAGCTCTCCAGAATATCCCTGAACATATTGTGCATGAAAACCAGCTTTTCTTGCAACTTCATCACAAAGACTGGGGACAGTATTCCAAGACAGAAAATTGACACCCTTGTTTTGAGTATCCAGAACCGCTGCAGATGTGTCAGGAGTCAGGAATGACTTAGGTGCCAGTCCACAATATTTTTTTTTTGTAAATCGTGGTGTAAATGTATTCTTCAGGATTTTTTTTTACCACTATCCTACATGATGTAAAGCAGCGATGTGGTCGACGATGGAGCACACTTGTTCATAAGGTACCTATTCACCCGCAACTTGAAGACCTTCAGACTGTACTGTGCCGGAAACATAGACTCCGGGAAGTCATTCCACATCCTGGCCGTTCACGTGAATGGTATATCCACCTGGTATGGATGACGTCTTGCCGTTCTCCTGGTTGTCCTATTTTAAAAACGCGATGGGGGTTAGGTTATGCAACTCCGTAGCACACTCTCCAAAATGCACCCGATAGAAGACATATAGGCACGTAACCTTGCGGGGATGTTCTAGGCTTTGTAGTCGAGCATCAAACAACCTGTCGTCACCTATGAGTCTTCTAGCACGCCTCTTTATTGCCTCCAGAGCCTCAAGCTCGTATTTTTCTGATCCGTCCCAAAGATGAAAGGAGTATTCCATACACGATCGAACTTGTGCTTCTCTCTTTCTCTTTCGCACCTTCGAGAGAATGCCCAGTTTCTTGGCTGCGCGTTGAGCCGTAGCCTCAATATAGGAGCCAAAGTTGAGGTTGGGGGTTAACGTCATACCTAAAAGCTCCAGCCGATTGGCTGTAGGCAGGGGTACATCCTGGAAAGTGGGAGCCAGATGAAATGGGCTCATTTTTGCTGAGAATAGACACGCCTTGGATTGTGATGTATTAAAAAATAATGTTTGAAGTTTTTCTTCTTCTAAGTTTTTTTTTAGTTTAATTTTAACCAAAATATTATTATCATTATAGGTATATATATTTTAATGTATAGGTCTTAACAAAAAGTTACTATGATTTTAGATAATTATGTTTGAAATAACTCAATATTGTTCACCGGGTATATAGACGCGAATATAACCAAAGACAAGTTCGAGCAACTGCGTCGAAACGTCGAGTAAAATAACAAAGATAAGCTCGAGCTTGTCTTTGGTTATATTCGCGCCTATATACCCGGTGAACAATATTGACTTATAATGTCTGTGCGCGTTTCATTAAAAAATATGTTTGAAATATTCCTAGACCATGTTAATGTGTGTCTCAGACCAAATAAATCTATGGACTGAGCATACCTACAAATTTTTGCTGCATACCTAAACTTCGCAGAAACATAAAATGGCCGACTTTGATAAGGATGTGCCTCGTAAAATAATTAGAGAGGTTATCGATATCCTTTTGCCGACTGCAGCAAAACCAAAAATATGTATGTCCGTCTCTATAAATAAAGTGTGCGTTACCCCAGCCAGATTTTGTCGAAAATCACATTTTTTTTTAAGTAGATAATTAGAAGTCCAACTTCTTCAATTGTTGTGCTGATTTTTAAATTTGTTTTGCTTATGGTTTTTTAGTTATTTGACAAAAACAGATCTGGCTGGCGTAACGTTACCCCAGCCAGATGTTTTGTTAATTAAAGGGTTTATTGAAATAAACTTTAGGTACATAATTAGTATTCTGAACGAGGTAAATGTTGCCACAAAATTTGAATTTGTATCGTTTATGGTTTCGGAGATATTCAAAATCCTGCTGGGGTAACGTTTACGTGTTCGCTGTATCTCCGAAACGGCTAAGCGAATATGTATAATTTTTTGTACACAGCTTCTATGAATTTGTTATAATTTGTTTGCCAATAAAGAAAAACAAAATAATGCACCGTTTGGAAGTATTTTAATTAAAAAAAAACTCAAAAATAGCTCCTAGCTCTTCAAAAAAGAGCTCTAAGGCCTTATTTGAAACGTCATTTTGTAGCTTACAACTGCCTTCAAATGTTTGTAAATTTTCATTAGAATCCTGTAGGTATTTATTAAGTTACAACGATATTTAATTCAGTTCTCGTAACGATGCGCTTCGGAGATTTTAAGCCTCCGATTTACTGAGTTCCTTGTGGATTTAAAAGTTGAATAAGATATCATTAATTAGTATTTTAGTTCAATTTTCTAACTGTAAAATTTCAGCGTAATACGATTTGTAATTACCGAGATAATTAAAAGAAAGACATTAGGTAGTGCATGATAATGGCAACCCGACCAAGTATAGATGGTTACGAAAAAGCGGCCACGTAGTACTTTATACTAACTTTTGAAATTAATAGGATAGTTTTAAACGTAAAGTACAGTTACGTACAGAAGTGTAAAATGAAAACAATATCATCTTAATTTGAGTATTTTTATTTACAAATCATGTCTTATAAACTTACAAAGAAAAATGCGAAGTACCTAAACACTTTAATTTAGTTATATTTTTTCTTATAGCAGCATAATAAATGTTCAATGGCTCAGCGCGCTAAGTACAAAGTCTTCTATCTCTATCTATATTATTTTAAAACTGCAACGGGACCGTGTTTGTGCCAATTAAATATTTCACTATTTTGTTAATAAATATATAAGTTTAGCGCTTACGTCACACACAACAGGTTAAATAAGATAGGTAATGAATGGTACAGTATTTTAAGTAGGTAACATAAATAAGTAGACACAAATTAAAAATATATAATATAATTCATTTCAAGATATATACTATGCTATAGGCTGAATAGTTTTATTCTGTACGCGACTGTATTGAGCATGTAGCGTTATTATACTATACGTTTTAAAAGGTAGGCATAAAGTACTACGCGGCCGCTTTTTCGTAACCATCTATACTTGGTCGGGTTGCCATGATCATGCACTACCTAATGCCTTTCTTTTAATTATCTCAGTAATTACAAATCGTATTACGCTGAAATTTTACAGGTAGAAAATTGAACTAAAATACTAATTAATGATATCTTTCAACTTTTAAATCCACAAGGAACTCAGTAAATCGGAGGCTTAAAATCTCCGGAGCGCATCGTTACGAGAACTGAATTAAATATCGTTGTAACGTAATAAATACCTACAGGATTCTAATGAAAATTTACAAACATTTGAAGGCAGTTGTAAGCTACAAAATGACGTTTCAAATAAGGCTTTAGAGCTCTTTTTTGAAGAGCTAGGAGCTATTTTTGAGTTTTTTTTTAATTAAAATACTTCTAAACGGTGCATTATTTTGTTTTTCTTTATTGGCAAACAAATTATAACAAATTCATAGAAGCTGTGTACAAAAACTTATACATATTCGCTTAGCCGTTTCGGAGATACAGCGAACACGTAAACGTTACCCCAGCAGGATTTTGAATATCTCCGAAACCATAAACGATACAAATTCAAGTTTTGTGGCAACATTTACCTCGTTCAGAATACTAATTATGTACCTAAAGTTTATTTCAATAAACCCTTTAATTAACAAAACATCTGGCTGGGGTAACGTTACGCCAGCCAGGTCTGTTTTTGTCAAATGACTAAAAAACCATAAGCAAAACAAATTTAAAAATCAGCACAACAATTTAAGAAGTTGGACTTCTAATTATCTACTTAAAAAAAAATGTGATTTTCGACAAAATCTGGCTGGGGTAACGCACACATAAATAAATGATAAACCGTTAGATTGGTGTTAATGATTAGCTACTTTTAGGATGGTTAGTAAATAGATCCACTAACATTTCTGATCGGGTGAAAGTAAAATGCAGACATGGGATCATAGAACTTTGTGAGAATGTAGTAATGGAGTGGTCCCTCGTTATAAACGCCGCAGGTTAGTGTACAACGAACGATGGACGTTTGGGTCTTTCACTGTTGTTTTTCTAAATGTTGGGTACCTTTATTGTGTAGAAGCCATATAGCCTCTAACGACCTCTGCCTATCCTTCCTAAGGAATAATATGGCATGAATGTATTTTTGTTTGAAAAAAAGACACTAATGAGAAGCTCTTCAATGGAGCAACATAGGTAGTTTAGATAGGTACAAAAAAGTATCTTACAAAAAAAATAACGGATTATTATTATTAATAATATATTTACAGCGAAAACATTCAGAAAAAAATTAGAAGTAGGTACATCGCTCTCTCACGAAGTCTTCAGTGTTCTGTTGAAAGATGTTTCACTGAAGTGTAAGGAGCAGACACAGAGATTCTTGGTTTTTTTATTGATATTTTTTCTTTGCCGATTGCTTTGAAGCACTTCCTTTTCATATCTTCATTTTGAGGAAATCTGCAAATAAATAAGTAGTTTTGTGGTAATTGAACTTTTAATTAAACTAAGTAAAAGTTTGAAGATCCAAGACCAACCAAGTCAAAACATCTAATTAAGAATAGCTCTACTGAATATCTAGGTACCTAGGTGCTAACACAAAATGTACCAGCCGAATTATCGATACTCATGACGATAACAAAGAACAACACTTACATGATTATTTTAGCAAAACATTAATGTTAAAATATGTGAAAATACTAGCTATTACAAAACTATACCATGTCTTTACTGTAGTATACTCGTACACTATCATGTTAATTACCACGTGAGAGTCATTGTGATGGTTCTATTGAGTATTTTTATGCTTACCTGTGAAATGTAAGCAGCGGCTGATTCTTGTTCCTCCTGGAACTACACTGTTTTATAGAGCACTTAGACATATTTAGTAACTATCAAATAAGCGTCTTTGTTCAAAGTGCAAGATTTCATCCACAAAACACCACGATTCACACGAAAATAAAGAATTCGACACTGATTTGTTTGTCAACAACAACAAACATAATATGGCGGCCGGCACGCTCTCGAAATTAAAAAAAAGAATAAAAGCTAATGTTGCCATTCAAAGAAGTTAGAAAAATACTGCGATCTCTTTCTCTATACGAATCTACTCTTCGGACAAAAAGAGAAAGACTATACAAGTTTGTTTCTTAGTCGAACACGCACACATAACTACGTCTTTGTGTGAGATAGTTCTCCTCTTACACGCAGTATAGAGCTATTCTTAATTAGATGTTTTGACTTGGTTGGTCTTGGATCTTCAAACTTTTACTTAGTTTAATTAAAAG
>SJJU01071484.1:0-25568 GCA_012932125.1 Conopomorpha cramerella | reverse complement strand
ATTGATTGATGATTTCAGATTCCAGACACAATTAATTTTCAATTTTTAGCCTACCATTTGCCTCGACCAGGCATACAAATTATTCGCCACAACCAGGTATAATACAAACCTGGTAAGCTACTCCCCTTTAGCCAGGATTACGGATTGCTTTAATAGGGTCAAGCGTAATCTCGGCGTGGACGTCTTCAAGATTGGTATCTCGGAGTTTCGTCAAAAGATTTTGTCGACATTTTCATAAATAATTATTAATTAAAATATAAGTACTTGTTCAATTTATCCATTCGCTTTTTCTGTATAATTCTTATTTTGTTTAATTGTGTTCTATTATTGTATAATTGTATCCTAATAATATTATTTCCCAAAGTAAATTTATTTTAAAATTAAAAATCCACCGAGGGAGCCCTCCAGAGAATGAGCAGCAGCGCTCTCTGTGAGTTAAACCACAACACCACTGCGATCGCCAACCCACCTGCCAAGCGTGGCGATTACTGGCATTTCACCCCAAATGACGGATCTCATTGGGAGAGGCCCTTCGTCCAGCAGTGGACGTTATGTGGCTGATGATGAAAAATCTACTCACAGCCATGCGGTGGTAGCCTATAATTAAGCCAACATATTATCAGTGGCGTGCACTAGCTTTTACAACAAGGTAGGCAGTAATCCTCACGAATTGACATATACTCGTATGTACAGGTAGGTAACCTGTCTTTACGAAGTATATGTACCTACCTATCTACTCACGCACAAAACAGAGGACCTTCGTTAGCCTATGTCGTGAGTACAACAAAAAAAGATCTAGCAATAACTCTATTATTAGGTCGAGTAGCGAAAATACTAAGGTACGCAGTGTCTTTTTGCCTAAGTATATGTTGTGCACGCCGCTGCATATTATAATGTACCCTCTAGTTTTTTTGTATATGTGTGTCTTGTTGGCTATCCTTAAATAAATAAATAAAACAATAGTAAGGAAAAACTTTATACTTAGACTATGACTTATGAGGAGCTAGAGACATCTATCTTCTGTCCCTTACTGCGCAGCAGGGTTTTGTATGTACGTTGTATTGGATCACGTAGTACATTAAACTTCAATATACATTGCATGGAAAAAGACAGACTGAGTGTGCTACGCGACTTGCAAGTCTAGTTATGTTTGGTCTGAATTCAGTGTTAATTTTGTCTTCTTTACTCAAAACACGATTGGAGCAAGTAGGTATGTACCAACAGTTAGTCGCAATATTATATTCGCAGGTTAGCAACAGTACTAAACGCTTCACGCATCTGCTTCATCGACAAAGGCCAAGTGGTTGAGGAAGGCACCCACGAAGAACTGCTCAACCTAAAGGGACATTACTACCAGCTGGTGATGATGAACGAGCCCAGTATAGCGCCAGGGAGCAACCATATTGATGTGCAAAAACGTGAGTAAACTACATGTCTTCAATAGTTAACGCCTTGCGACTTCACCTATGTTGTAGGTAGTTTCAATACTCAATATCTTTATTTCAATAGTTTCATCTTGTCATTCTAAAAGCGCTAACTCATGTATCTCAGGCCCTAACCAGAATATCGTTCACGGTTCGGAAGTCTTGACATCACCCATACCGCCCCCCTCGAAGACGAAAATAGGTAGGTACAGTCGGCCAAGAATCTGCTCTGCCAGCCTAAGGTTGAAACTCATATGAATGTCATTAAACATTAAGGTTCATTGTTCACTTGTCACAATATACGAACTCTACCTTATTGATGTTTTAGTGACACAGGAAGTGTCATCGAAACTGGTAGACCATTTTCTTGGCCGACCGTACAGGATAGTCTAATTAGTGGTATAACGTCTTTTAAAATACGGATTTCCATTTCGCACTCAGACACAAGGATTCGAAGAAGACCACAGCTGACGAAGATCGCATCCATCGAGTCTGTCAAGTCGTCTTCCTCATCCTCGTCGTCTGACGACGAAATGGAGAAAGAGAAGAAGGATTTACCTATAAAAGATCCTTCGACGTGGCAGATACTGAAACTATGTGAGCCGGAGAAGTGGTACATGGTGTTGGGCGTGATGGCAGCCATTACTGTCGGCTTGTCGTTTCCACTGTTCGCTGTGCTCTTTGGAGAAACTTATGGGGTATGTGGGTAACTGAAGGGCCTGTATAGATTCCTTCATTATGTTGGTACATGATTACCTTTCACATTATATGGATTTGGACTCTTTATAACAATTAATGTCGTCAGTCTATCCACTTGCCGTTAGACGCGTGGATTTTTTTATATATGTGCTATTAATACGAGTACAATTATGTTCCTTAAATGCTCTGTGCACCGAAGTTTTTAACAAGCCAATGTTTTTTTGACGAGCTGATTGTTTTAATATGCATGCGTGATATATACCTACGTAGTACGTTATTCTGCTTAGTATTTATGGCGAGCTCAACTTTTCCTTTTTTGTCAATTTGGCTTTCAGTGATTATTAAATACTCGTACATCGTATATTGAACAAAAAACTAATGCTAATGGCTGTATTTTCTTAAAGTTGCTCATTTTCTCTCGCAGTTATTGCAAAGCACCGATGAAAATTGGGTGCGGGAAGAGACGGGTTACATCGCCATCATGTTCCTTCTTGTCGGACTAATGACCGGCGTCGGGATATTTCTGCAGATATATATATTTAATCTAACTGGCGTGCGACTTACAGCTCGGCTTAGGTGAGTTTCTTCTTGCCTCGGAGAATGTACTGGAAAATGAAGAGCCGCGGTCAGAGATAAAAAAATGCAATATCTTCAATTCATCAGGGTGGCAGCCTTCCGAGCGATGTTGAAGCAAGAGATTGGTTGGTTCGACGATGCAAAGAACGGCGTGGGCGCGTTGTGTGCGCGACTCGCCGCCGACGCCGCTGCCGTTCAGGGCGTAAGTAGTTAGGACGACTTCGATTTAAATTGTTCAAAGAAAAACGAGAAAATTTGCCTCTAAAGGGATCATTATACTCCAGAATTCACAAAAAAATAGGAATTGCCAATAGTCGCCGTAACATGATTAGGTTCCACGGTCGTGTACGAAGTAGATACTTACATTACGCTAGACGAAGGCCTTCCCCAATGATTGCCATCATCATTTGAAGTGCCATGCGTGGTGGGTGGAGGTGGGTTGGCAATCGCAGTGGTGTTGCCCCGCCCCTGGAGAGTTTCCTCGGTCGCCTCTTACGGCCCCCAAGACGGGAACAGTTGGGTTGGGGTGATGACACCTGTAGTGTTTGTATCTTTTGTTATTTTTTTTCAATCTTCCAGGCAACCGGCACTCGCATCGGCGCATTGATGCAAGCAGGCGCCACTATAGTAATCGGCATACTACTCTCACTCTACTATACTTGGCAAATGACTCTGGTGTCGTTAGTATCTGTGCCGCTGGTTATTGGCGCTGTGGTGCTGGAAGGCCGTGTACTGGCCGAGGGCATCAACACGGTTAGAGAGGCTTCGTACAAGGCCACTACTATAGCTACGGAGGGCATCACTAATATCCGAACTGTTAATGCTTTCTGTGAGTATGATGCTGTTTCTTTCGTTTATCGAACACGTGCTTTACCATCCAGCCGACCTTGTTTTACGCTCGGCCAAGGAGGCCTATGATTGTCGACACTTCCTGTGTCACTAAAACTAAGGTAGACCTGTTATATTGTGCCGAGTAACAATGAACCTTCATTAGTCGCAATGGTTTATATCGACGGCGACTACCAATTGATCTAAGTTATTTGTATGCAATGCTCTTACAGGGCGTCATGCCTGTTCTACAATTATTGTAACATCTAATTGTAGCATAATATGCAATAAATATACTGAATGTTGTATGCTATGGAACATGAGTGTACCGCGTCGCGCAGGCGGCGAGGAGGCCGTGGTGCAGCGCTACGAGGCGGCGGGCGTGTCGGCGCGGCGCTCGGCGCGCAGCAACCTGCGCTGGCGGGGCTGCGTGTTCGCGTTCGGCCAGACGGCGCCCGTCGCCGGCTACGCGCTCAGCCTGTGGTACGGAGGCGTGCTCGTCGCCGACAGGGACATTGAGTACAAGGACGTTATTAAGTGAGTAACAGTTTCCTTCACATGGGTATGTTGTCGTTGCCTTTAACCAGACAAGGTTAGGTGTGTTTCTGATGGATTTTGGACTCTATTGACGTTTGTAAACCGATTCCATCATATAAATCCGGGCGATGTTTATCATAAAATCTAGCTTTTAAGTACAATGTGAAATTACTGTTTACTGTTTAAATAGGTATGTGTCCTTTAGTGTTACATACCTTATTTGATTATTCTCTGATAACATCTCGGAAATCTTTAAATAATTCCAGTGAAGATATTCAATAAGGTGCAAAGTATGTGTTGGTCAAGTGGCAATATACTAGCCTTTGCTCGATTAAGGGTTAAGCAGGACTTCTTTAATTGGTCCAAGTAGGTACGACAAACGATTAACAAATCGTTTTACGAGCTGGATAAGTGATCTTCGAGCCGAACATGTTGTGTTATAAGTTATATTTGTGATATTTAGCATTACTTCGTTTCTGCCACTAGATATAACTTCGATAAGACCCATGACACTGGAAAAGTTATATCATTTTGTAATCGTTACGCTTGCCAAAACCCCATTTAGACCTTCTCTGCAAATATCATACCATTCGGTGTCCCTTCGTGCCCGCTCTTAGCAAAGCACCTCGAGGACATAGCAGCATATGCAGACGCCAAAGCAAAATTGCATTTAAAAAATGCCGATATCATCATCATTAATACTAGGATTTCGTCAGTCGCCTTATTTGGTGTTGAAACACAAAATATGTGCCTGTTATTCCATTGCGGCAGGAATATCATGAACGAATGGCGCTAGTTTCGCTTGACACAAAACAGCAATATTGGTTAATCAGTCGAGACTACAAGTTGGTTTGTCAGGTTGCATCTCTTTCATTAGTCCATATGAGTCAAGTTTTATTGGAGAGGCTGTGCTGGACCAGCAGTTGACAAATGTGGGCTGATGGTGTATTACTGTGTACACGCTATGTAGGGTTATGGAATGATGATCTGAGTTGTAAATATAATGCTTCAACCGTCTTTCTTCCTGGAATGTCGTATGTCGTATACATATAGATCATATGTATTCAGACTATGAGTTAGCAATTGGAGGTCCATATTGACGTTTTTTAGTTTAAGTCCTTATTATGCTAAATGTGCCCGAAGAATCCTTGTCATCATAAGTTTCTGTCCACCACCTTTTGGGCATTACGGATGTGATCGTATGTATGTTTGTAACACAATTTCTATGGAAAGTTTGTCAGTGTTTGGGAATCTTAGTAAACGAAAATTGTCTCCTACCTGTGTGTACCTTTATGTACCTACAATGGTGTTCGCGTTAGTGAGCGCACGTTACGGTCCCCGTAGGGTGTCTGAGGCGCTGGTGTTCGGCGCGTGGATGATGGGGCAGGCGCTGGCGTTCGCGCCCAACTTCGGCGCCGCCATCACCGCCGCCGGCCGCGTGTTCCAGCTGCTGGAGCGCCGCCCGCTCGTGCAGAGCACCGCCTCGCCGTGCGTGCCCGAGAACTATGTGAGGACACAACGCCACTCTAACCGTTTTAAAGCGACTCAGTCTTTGAATTGTTAACTCAGGCCAAAGATTTGCAATCTAAAGAATAAAACGAGACAAAATTATAAATGGGGAGGCCTATGTTCAGCAGTGGGCAGACATGATACAGCGTAATTGGATCCACCTGCCACTTTGGTAGTAAAAATTACAGTTTGGATCCAGAAGTGCGTCAGCGAAACTCGAAGAAGTTACTCAGCCCATGATAACAAACAACGTTCGTACGTCACAATCGTACGAAATAACAATTACATCATACAAAGTGCCGTTCAACTGATCGTTAAGTTTGTATGAAGAGGTAATAATTTTTTCGTTTTACACATAGGATTCTCCGAGGAAAGTTGTTTGCTCTCCCGGGCTGAGTGGCTTTCTTGAGTTTCGCCAGCGTTTTTCATTTGGCTTCTCGCACGCAGCTTCTGCCAGCGATCTTGCGCATATCATCAGTCCACCTTGCCTGAGGATTGAACGGTGCATAATTCATTATTATAATGTTCCCAATCGCGCAGATCGCGGACGGCAAGATCGACTACTCGAACGTCCACTTCAGCTACCCGACGCGTCGCGAGGCGGAGATCCTGCGCGGGCTGTCGCTGTCGCTGCCGGCGGGGCGGCGCGTGGCGCTCGTGGGGCCCTCCGGCTGCGGCAAGTCCACGCTGCTGCAGCTGCTGCAGCGCCTCTACGACCCCGACGACGGCCACTCGGTGAGCGGTGAGGGGCATACACCTGAGTGTATAGACAAGCCCTTCCATGTAAACAATCCGATTGTTCTACTTTTCTTGACAACATTCGAGCTCATATTACCTACACACTAATTAACACCCCGCGATTTCATCCGCGTACTAATTCGTAATAATTCAACTTTTTTAGCTCCTCGCGATTTCAGTTAGGGGTTGAGTATAAAAAAGTTAAATATGTGCTCTCTAATTTCTAAAATATACCATCAAGTTTTAGAAACATAACTAATAAAAATATGTAAGTATTGGCCCCTTACTTTTGGCCCCTTAGAGAATGAATTTAAAAAACAATCCTTTCTCACTTCACGTAAACATTACAAAAGGAAACCCTGTGCAAAATATCAGCTTTCTAGGGTCAAGGATTTGGCCTGAGCGTTGTTGAGCCAGTGACGAATGAATCAGTCAGGATTTTGAGTTTTATATTCAACGTTAAATCAAAAATGTTGGCGAAATTCATGACTAACTGCTGGTCAACGCGCAGGCTCCCTTGACCCTCTTGAAAGCTGAAATTTTGAAGCACAATACTCTTAATAGGTAGTTTACTGCAAGTCGTTTCTTTTTATTAAAAGTTATTATTTTTGTCCACGAATAAACCTATATTAAGGATTTATTGACAGTATTTTCACTGTAACACTTGTCAAAATCTCAAGATGCCAACTTAAAATTAAAAATCTTGTAAATGTTTTTCTACCAAGATGCTGGACAACTACAACATTGTAAGCGACATGCGAATCTCGACCTTACGCCGCAACCTCGGCATAGTGTCACAGGAGCCAGTTTTATTCGACCGCACTATAGCAGAGAACATCGCCTATGGTGACAACACCAGACAAGTCCCGATTGAAGAAATCGTCAGTGCCGCTAAGCAAGCGAACGTTCATACATTCATCGCTGCACTGCCAAAGGTATGGGATAATATAGAAATATAGTAAACTGTAGGTATGTACAACAAAATGACTAAACTACACAGCAAAAAAAGCAAATTATTTTTGGTACACAGACTTACATATTATAAAATCGCGGGGCGCCCGCTTATAAATAATAAACCGAGACAAATTATACCCATACTGATCTGGAATTTAAATAGAATGCATCAGCTGTCATTCTTCCTGCAGGCCTCGCAAGCGCGTCAAGAAAGACAAAACATAGAACAGATACGCGCTGTGATTGGCTGCTATGTCACACACTGTGCGACTTAACATGTTTTAACTAATCGCAGTGCCTGGTATGTCTTGTCATTTCTTTCGTGGAGCGCTTTTCTAGGGGGGCTGGTCGTGAGCCCTGTAGTTTCGGGCGTTTAGACAAGAATAGGACTACGGTATCCCCTGCCTGGCGTATAAGGCGTCCTAAATGGGGTCCTTGGGGTCGTGGGTGTCGGAGTGGGGTCCCCGGCACCTGCTTGTACGGCCCCGGGAAGGGCGGCGGTTACCCTATGACCTGGTTACCGCCGTCAGCGATGGCGGTCGCTGGGGCAGACACGCCACCGTCTGCCCCGAGCCGGAGACCGAGTGCTGGACAGATCGCTTGGGCGGGTCCTGACGCAATTCCTCCGGGTACTCCCGAGACACGCCCTGCTCGCGACACGGAGGTCATCGTGGGGGTTTAGTCGGTAAGAGTCCGACACTACCTCGTTTGCTGTCCCCATGACCGCGGGGTGTCCATGAAAATTCCCCGATGTAAAAAAAAACGGGATCCGGTCGTAGGAGACGGTAATGAGATCTGGAGACTTAGGATTTTTCACGCTATGATGCTTAGAGATCACGGACGTGAATATATATGTATCTACAAATTATGTTCTTATATGCTTGAATGTACACAGGGCTACGAGACACGTATCGGCGCGCGCGCGTCGCAACTGTCGGGTGGTCAGAAGCAACGCATAGCAATAGCTCGGGCGCTCGTGCGGAACCCTCGCGTTCTGTTGCTCGACGAGGCCACGTCTGCACTCGACACACACAGTGAAAAAGTTAGTACAATATTATCAATTATACAACTAACTGGAACTAGATAAAAAATTCATATTTATTCTCCTTTTAAAACTTATCTGGGCATTCACAGATAGTGGAATAGCGAGCGAGCGAGAAGAAATCTTGGTTAACAGATTATAATTTTAGTCAGTTAAACCTAATCCTCAACAGATTATAATTTTTAGTCACATATCTCTTGAGAAAATGAAAAAATACGGGTATTTATTGTATTTTTTTGTCTATTTTCATATGCAGTAAGAAAAACAACACCCAAAAAAATTCTATATCAACAGCGTCGACATGCAAAGTGTGTTACTAGTGTTACATAAATGAAATACGATCTCCATTTTCCAGGTGGTGCAAGAAGCATTGGACCGGGCAAGCGAGGGACGCACGTGTCTCATAATAGCCCACAGGCTCGCCACCATTCAGAATGCAGACATGATATGTGTCATTGACCAGGGCGTTGTGAGGGAAACTGGCACGCACAGACAATTGATAGCACTTAAGGGTATCTATGCGAAGCTGTACGAGTTACAGTGTGGCTTCATCGAGGAAAACGAAGAGGGTAGCGAAACTCAAATTGGGGAAGACACGGCCAATGCAAATGCTGCGGCTTAAAAGAAGATACATACCTAATAATTCTTGTAGTAAATCCCTGATGTTATGGAACCTTAGAATGAAATACCTTGTAATTAATAACTAAGTCCATTGTATAAGAGAACGTGGAGATCAATGCAGATGAGACTGCATGCGCTTTATCCGAGCCAATGACAGTGAGACAATCTGTCAAATGAACAATTTAGTGGCAATTGATTAATCAATCGTGCTCTTTTGGGTCAAGCGATACTAGCGCCATTCTTTCATTATATTTCTACCCTATTAGTTAACATTACCTACTATGTAAATTAATACTTTGCTACTCGTGGATGTGAGTGGGTATATCCAAGATTTTCTAGATGTATAGTGTACCAAGTGATCTTTATTTTTGTTGACGAGGGTGAAATCCTCATGAACACCCTGCCGCTATGGGGACGGCGACGGAGTAGTGTCAGACTCCTACTGCCTAAAATCTCCCCCCAAAAGATATCGTATGGCTGGTGCTGGGCGGGTCCTGTGCACCCAAACCATACTTCAGGCCCACTTAGCGCGCTACCAGCCCCTTCCACCAAGTGATCCTTACCTTGAGTTTTACATTCCTGCTTTTAGACATGTATAAAAACATTTTCGTTTTATTGTAAAATTATATGATTGGGTGTTAGTGCCTCCTACAATACTGTACAGTACCTAGGTTCATGTGTTCAGTTCAGAGTTCAGTACTATAACAATAGATAGTAGACTATTTTTCTACGATGGTGATGACCTAGAAGTTTAAAAATGTTACAGCATTTTGAAATACCTACCTACCTATTTTTCTTTGATATTTATGGAAGTGTGGTTTAGTGACTTCATGAAATGATGTATGTATTAGCAAAACACGTCCCAGATACCTGTGAAATGCGTCAAACAATAATTTAACCATTAATTTAAAACAAAATTAATGGTTAAATTATTGTGCCTCAGCCTACCCCTCTTTGGGATTAAAAGGCGTAAGTGTATTTATTTCTAATGTTTATTAAATGGTACATGTATATGAGTAACGCTTGGTATCACGTTAGGGGTTACACGGAATATTCAATAATAGTACTTAAGAGCTAGTCCTGTGATGGCACATATCTATCCGCGGAATAAGAATAGATATGTTTCTATCCCGCGGACATCTTCTGTGCTCCAAAGAATAGGTATATTTATTATGAAGCTTGTTAATAGATAGAATTTTAAATATATTTGTATGTACTTACTATAAGAATTTGACGAATAAAATGTTTTTAGAGAAACAGAGTAATGATTTCATATCAAATAGGTAACAGCTGAGACGACTCCGTCGAATTATTTTATCAGAAAACTCATATTTAAAGTATTTACAATTTAAAAAAGACTAATCTGAAAATATCATACCAAAGAAACCATACAAATATTATAATTATCAAGAGAGGAAATAAAAGGCGAATTCCACAACATATATAATAAATAACCTAAGACAGACCCCTGTGCTATTCAAGGAATATGCAAGAATGTTACCGTCTACATTTGATTATATTGTAAATAAATGAAAAACGAAATTGAAATTGTATGTTTGGATGTTTCGTACGAAATTCGTCCGAAAATCGCAAGCCAAATTGACGTTTCCGCAACGCAACTACTGTACCGTACGAATGTCAGTCGGAAAGGCGTAGGACACTTGTATTGATTACGAAGATTTGAAATTGACAGCTAGCGTTCGTGCGGACATCGCATCGGACCGCATCGTATCAAATTGTTCACTGAGGACGTAGGGTAACTTTAAAAGAGGCTCATATTTCCGATTCACCCGGGCGTTTTAGATCAGCAGTGGCCACTGATAACTGGTCCAGAAACAACCTAGACCTAGACGAAGTTCTACGCAAAGGAAATTGGCGTAGTGCTAACGTTTCAGAGAAATCAGAAACGACAGTTGTAGAGCTCATTCAGTATCGAATTATTTTAATACTTTGCAATAATAAAGCGAAGCAATCAAACTCTGTGATGATAAATGTATGTAAGCCTCAAATTGTCCCTTATCCCTGGAAACCATACGGCCCTTAATTGCTTCGGCCAGTCGTCTATGGCAGCACGCACCATATTCATGTCTATTTCAGCGACTGCTTTTATTAAGGATGACTTCAGGTTGTTTAAATTTTTATGAGGTTTAGCACAGACCTTAACCTCTAAGACCTGCCAAATTTTATATCCGGGCTGGAGGAAGGCCAATCCTCGTGCTTTATAAAGTCGATATTTTGACGCTCGAACCAGGCTTGGGTGAACACGAAGTGGTGTCCGGAAAACAGCGTATTGGGCAGGTCTTTCACAAGATGATCCAAAACCGTCTCTTGATAATCACTTTACGCCTTTAATCCCAAAGAGGGGTAGGCAGAGGCACTTGCTAAAGCACGTACCCACGGTTCACCAAGCGTATTTAACCCAACGTGACAGGGGGTGAGCCCATCGCCGTTATAGGGTTCACACACCTTGTGGTGTGCGGTTTTCATCACGATGTTGTCCTTCACCGTACGAGCGTTGCGTTGCGTACATAGGCTCTGAAAAGAGTCCCATTGGTACACGTCCAGTAGCCGGACTCGAACCCGGGACCTCCCGGTTACAAGTCAAGTATCCGACCAACTGGACCACAGACGCTCGTCTCTTGATACACTTTCGGTTTTAAACCCTTTTTCGCAAAATGAGTACATTTTTGCGAAAAAGGTTGGCCCGTAATAGGAGACACCTAACGAAACCATCACTGACGATGGATGATCCCCGTGTTGCACCCGTGGAATTCTTTTTCCTGTTTCCTCAGAGCTCCTAGCGTAGACTCTATCATTCTGTTTATTGTACTTTTCTTCTATATCGATTTTTTTTTCATCTGTAAACAGTATATCACGGTGCCGATTTTTCGTGTACCGCTTTAACAACACCCGGGCTCTTTTCAGTCTTATTAATTTTAGACGAGCATTAAGCAGGTATCCACTCTTTTTTTATATATATAATATGAGCTAGCTTTAATAGGTAGCAAATAACCTCCTTTACATGACCTTTTGCTATGGCCAGACCTTCACCAGTCACCCTGTATATACAGTGGCGTGCACACCATATAGGCAAAAAGACACGACCTACCTTAGTATTTTGGCTTCCCGACCTAGTAATAGAGTTGTTGCTAGATCGTCTTTTGTTATACTCACGACATAGGCTAACGAAGGTGTTTTGTGGCTGAGTAGATACGTAGGTAACTTTATTTCGTAAAGACAAGTTACCTATACGTAGGTGTCAATCCTTGGGGATTACTGCCTTGTCGTACAAGCCAGTGCACGCCTCTAGTTACTCTACCTGTCACAGTATGCAGTAAGCGCCGGCAGATATTAAACACCTCAAATGGGTCAAACCTGAAGGCTCGATCACCTAAATACACACATCAAGTGTCTAGCGATCAAGAACATTTTTAGCTCTAAATAAATCTAATTTATTTAAATCTAGTCTAATCTTCTGGATTGGTCTCCTACCTAATTCTCCATGCCTATATCAATGACTTATCACCACATTTTGAATAAATTATGAATGAATTCAGTTTTTGTAAAATACATTTTTCTACTAATACATTCTAAAATGTACTTGATCCCTAGACACTTTTGATGTGTGTAGAAACGTTTTTCCCCCGTAGGGTAAAAAACTATTATTTAGATTTCAGCCGAAAGGCTTGACCCACTAATCTCCTTGCCGGACTTCATCCAGCTCGCCTCATAGCTCAAAAGCTGGTACTGATGAGAAGCGCGCCCAGCGTCTGCGCTGACTACGTTCAGAAACTTAAGGCACAGTAAGTTGCCGCATCAAATACTAGCAGATGGCGCGATGCCATGATGTGTTGAAGGGTTATATCAATCAATCAATTTAGTTTATTTCAAAACAAGTGTTTCATAGGTATTAAATTAGTAGCACTTATTAACTATTGTTAGTACACTAAACTAAAACAGGGTTCATGTAATCGACTCCAGTGTCCCAGCATGGGGCTGTCAAACCTGTCAGCCAGGACACCGAGAAGTGTGTTGGAGCTGCCGCGCAAGCTGCTCCACAGGGATGCCACACGCTTCCGAATCACAGTGTGAAAACCATCTACGCGCGCTTCTGCAAACATTCCTGAGGCACTACAGAAGCGCGGCAACCCCAACATCATTCTGAATACATTATTGTATTGAACGCGAAGAGCGACCGCGGCCCTCTGCGTGTAGTCTACCCATAGGCTACAAGTGTACATATTTTGACAGTACGCGCCAAATAATGCTATCTTGACCTGCCTAGAACACATTGTGAATTTACGCGCGAGCATATTGCAGCGGACCGCTAGCGCTCTTCGCTCCCTATCCATATCAGCATCATCTTTGAGACTATCAGTAACAATGTGCCCCAGATATTTAAACTGTTGAACACGTTTAATCTGAGAACCACATAGTTTAAAAACAGGAGATACATTGCAGTTGGCTTTACTCCCACTGCTGGACACAAAGGTCATATATTCCGTCTTTCTGGCATTATATATAAGTCCGTGCTCATCTGCATACGTCTCACAAATGGAAAGCATCCTCCGTAGTGCGTTAATTGAGGGACTCAGCAGGACCATATCATCAGCATAGCTGATATTATTAAAAGCGATACCGTCAATGTGACAGCCAATACCTAACCCACTGAGTCTCTCAATCAACGCATTTATGTACAGATTGAACAGGTTCGGGGAGCTTAGTCCACCCTGCCTGACACCACATTTCAGTTTATATTCGTCAGAAAGACACCCGCCCCACCTCACCGAATTGCCTTGGTTCGCATTCCAAAACCTGAGAACAGAGACACAATCAGCAAAACCATCGCAACAAAATTACACACAGAAAAGTAATGTGAATCCAAGGGCGATGAACTACAACAAATCGCAAAAATCAGCACAATCCTATCATGCAGCAATAAGGAATTGCCCAGTCTGCAAAACTACAACTCACGTATTAATGCAGTGTCGGAAGTTCATTAACATGAATAGTGATGACCGATATGACACTGTTATGAAATACAAGCTCTGCAAAAACTGTCTATACAGTCACGGTGACCAAGCGTGCACTTCGACTAAAAGATGCTTCACGTGTAATAGTCCTCACCACACCCTATTACACCAACGAAGGTCCGAACCCCAACAATACAGGAACGAGCAGCATCATAAAATAAGGTCAACTAACCACGTTGAGGGGAACGAAGGTGAAATTCTTTTAACAACGGCTCTGCTAAAAACCAAGAATTATGCGGGAGATTACATCACTTTACGAGCGCTTCTTGACCAAGGATCTCAAGTATCAATTATTACAGAGGAAGCCATGCAGAGATTACGATTACCCAGAAACAAAAACAGCACTACCATATCTGGTGTCGGCATTTCGACGGGAAACTGTAAAGGTCTCGTGAGCCTAAACTGCAAATCTCTTATCACGGATTACTCATTCACCGTAGAAGCTTTGATTATGAAGAAATTGATACGAAATTTGCCGACGTCAACGTTGGAAAAATCGTGGACTCACATAGAACAGCTAGAGTTAGCTGATCCAGGGTACAACATATCCGGCCCAATTGATATTTTACTTGGCGCCGACGTATACTATGAGGTATTGCAAGATGGGGTAATGAAGTCAAAACTGAACTCGCCCGTAGCGCAGCAAACCAAGCTTGGCTGGATCCTCTGTGGAAAGGTTAAAGTTTTAAACTGCCTAGTTACTCTCAACGAACTAGAAGATTTAACAAGATTTTGGGAATCTGAAGAAATCACCAAAAATGAATGTCTTACGGGTGATGACTACTGCGAAAAATACTATACTGAAACCACCACACGAACAGCAGAGGGAAGATACGTCGTTAAAATGCCCATGAAGGATAACTATGAAAACGAGCTAGGAACCACTAAGCCAAGAGCGATGTCTCAATTTTTCCAGTTAGAAAAGAAGATGAAACGTGCTTCTAATCTGGCGAAAATGTATAAACAATTTATCGATGAGTACACTGACTTGGGTCATATGAAACCGGTGCGGTCGATGACGTCAACACCCGACTGCAGCGTATACCTACCTCACCACGGTGTATTACGTGAAGAATCAACAAGTACTAAGTTAAGAGTCGTATTTAACGCTTCCATGAAAAGTAGTACCGGGAAAAGCTTAAACGACCTAATGGAAAAGGGCCCCAATCTACAAAAGGACCTACAAGCTCTGTTGATTAAGTGGAGGAGCTACAGGTACATCTTAACAGCTGACGTTGAAAAATGTTTCCGACAGATTCTTCTTAATGAAGACCAACATCATCTTCAGAGGATCTTATGGAGAGCAGAACCTACTCAGACTTCCCGATCTTCGCTAGAAAAACGAACTGCGGACTCCGGAAAACTAATTGAAATGGAACTCTGCACTGTTACGTACGGCACGAAAGCTGCTCCTTACTTAGCAATGAGAACACTTAAACAGCTGGCGCTGGATGAAGGACATAACTACCCTAACGGTGCCAAGAAACTCCTCAACGAATGTTATATGGATGACGTCATAACCGGTTCGGACACTCTAGAAGATGCTATACAACTTCATTCTGAACTTTCCGCTCTGCTCAAGAAAGGCGGCTTTAATCTCAGGAAGTGGTTTAGTAATGAACCAGGAATACTTGAAGGCATACCGGCAGACCATCGCAGTGACAAAACCTGCTTAGAATTCAGACAAGAAGAAAATGTTAAAACATTGGGTCTCAGCTATAACAGAACCTCGGACGGATTCATATTTAATTGGAAGTTAGCTGATTTTAAAGAAAAAATCACTAAAAGAATACTGCTCTCTGAGATCAGTAAAATGTACGATCCCTTGGGTTGGCTCTCTCCGGTTACTATCAAAGCAAAATTATTATTTCAAAGAGTGTGGATCGACAAAACAGAATGGGAACAACAAGTGAAAGCAGACGTAGAAACGGAATGGAGGAGACTTTACTGCGAACTTCCATATATTAACGATATAGTACTGCGACGGTGGCTGCACTGTCAGGATGAAATAGACTTACTGGGCTTCTGTGACAGCAGTGAAAAAGCGTACTCCTGTGTGGTGTATAGCAGAACGAAATTGCAGAACGGAACATGCGAGATAAACTTGATTGCTGCAAAGACAAGAGTTACTCCGTTAAATAAGAAGATATCACTGCCAAGATTAGAACTGAATGGAGCCCTACTTTTAGCAAAACTCATAGAGAAGATACAATCTTCTCTCTGTGAGAAAAAACTTCGCATTGCATGTTGGACTGATTCTCAAGTTGTCCTGGCTTGGCTGCGCGGTGACGTCATGCGATGGGAAAAGTATGTGGCAAATCGCGTGACTCAAATAACATCAACGATACCTTCTCTACATTGGAACTACGTCAAGACGGATGAAAATCCAGCCGATTGCGCAACAAGGGGCTTACTACCATCACAACTACTAACTTTCAAGCTGTGGTGGAACGGTCCATGCTGGATAAAAACAACGGAAATCAAAGAAAACACCCGTCCAATAACAACACTTGTAATTACGAGCGAGTCAGAAGCAAATATTACCAAGCAACAAAATGCAGACGCAAGCAGTCTGGCAAAGCGCTTACTCGTAAGGATAAGTTCATTGACGCGACTTATACGAGTTACGTCATGGATAGTACGATTCACAGAACTGACTCGTAAACGCAAACTAAGTGTTTACGATAGCAACATCCTAACCATGAAAGAAATGGATAATGCACTTCATTACATTATCAAACACGAGCAAATAGAAGCTTTCCGCGAAGACGTTGAAAATTTTTTAATTTTATTTATAATTTTAAACTTATATTTCTCTTAGATTTATAATTTAAACGACCTTAATTGATTGAATTATTTATTAAAAGCATTAAAAGTGTACATTGAGTGACAGTGTTGTGGAAATAGAACATAAAAAGCAAGAAGGACGCACATTAACGGATCGCTACAACTAACGGCCGTTATAACTACCTACGCGGGACCGTTGACCGCCTGAAAACAGCTGATTCGTGTTACATTGCACTGTACTCACGAGCGTCCAGGATGAACTGCAGAGCCTGTGGGGATGAATGAATGTGAGTCTTGGTGAACAAATTGTTTGCACGAAATGTAAAGGGCACTTTCACTATAGGTGTCTAAACATGACGTCAGCACACTTTCTTGCAAACAAAGCAAGTCTTATTAAGTCCTGGGAGTGTCCTGACTGTACTAATGTAAACACTACACGACGGGTTCCTAAGAGCGACGACACTCCAGTCCGGAGACAACACGAGACACCGCACACACTAAATATGTCCTGTGATGATATTCCCCCGAGCTCACAACACACTTCAGCTTCGTTATCAGAATTTAATTCGTTACTTAGCAACATGGAGTCGTCTCTAAACTCTAAACTCGACAGGTTTGCTAAGGACTTTCACACTTCCATTAATGCACTGAGAGTAGATGTCACTGGAACCACAGACTTCTTCGGCGCTCAGATAACAGATCTAATGAAGACCATTGACGGTATGAACGCCAGGATGAGTGCACTGGAGGCGGAGAACGGCAGGCTCAGGACGGAGCTGGCGAGTGTGATGCGGGTTCAGCAGCAGACCGATGCTTCGGGTCTTCTAGACACCATCGACCAGCTGCGGAACGATCTCAACGACCGGGAGCAAGCCACGCTCCTGAACGACGTGGAGATCACCGGCGTCCCGGAGTTCGAAGGGGAGTCCTGTGGCCACATCGCCTCGGTGGTCGCCGTGAAGCTGGGTGTGCAGCTGGAGTCGCGGGACGTGGTGAGCTGTGCGCGCGCCGGCCCGCGCCGCGCCAAGCCGCTGCCGGGCGAGGCGGCGCCGCGGCCGCGCCCCCTCGTGCTGCGCCTCGCCAGGCGGGCTCTGCGGGACGAGCTGCTCAGCAGCGCCAGGGTGCGCCGGGGAGCCGCCCTCTCCACTGCCGACCTTAGCCTGCCGCCTCACGACCCACGTCGGGTCTACATCAACGAGAGGCTAACCAAGGTCAACAGGAAGGTCTTCGGTCTGGCCAGGGAGGCTGGTCGCGCTCATCGATGGAGGTTTGTGTGGTCGAAGGAGGGTCGTATACATGCGCGCCGTGATGTCGACTCTCCGGTACATCGGCTTCAATCTGAAAAGGACATAACGCGTGTTTTTGGGTCACTGTGCATTAGTTCGGACGGAACTGCATCGTAATTTAGGATTTATAGTTACCTTACCTGTCATTTGTGTTCCCATTAATAGTGTTTTAATTTTTTCTTCAACGTTGTACTGTCTTGTATCCATCTGGTTATTATTATTAAATTTTTCCGCATTTGTTCATTATATTTGTAATGGTATGGCTGTTGTGAAAGGTAACGGCGTGGCAACTGCAAAAGAGATTATAATATATCAACAATTAATACAACTTAGTAATTTAAACATATCATTAACACTTTTAGTTTACATTGTATTTTCGGACATTCCTACTAACACGTATTTATTTATCAACATAACATTTTATAATTATTTTATTTTATCTCAAATACTTACGTTACTGTGTCGTAACCCGGTATGGACATCCTTCTTCTTTCATTTTATTTCGTAATGATTAAGGTAAAATCTTTAAAATTGGGTTTTTTCAATGCTGGATCCTTGGGTACTAAACATGACGAGTTCCAAGTAGCGGTCGAGCGCGAGTCACCGGACATACTGGCCATTAATGAGACCTGGCTGCGAGCGGGCGAGGAGGCCCGCGCGCCCTCCCTACCTGGCTATCGGCTACGTCACGTGCCCCGGCCACGTGAGGTGCGCTCACGCGGCGGCGGAGTAGGTTTTTATGTGCGGAGCGGGCTATATGCTCGTATCTACCCACATCCACTTGGTCCGCCAGAGGTTGAACAATTCTGGTTGCGAATAAACATCAACTCGCAAAACCTTATAATAGGCACTGCGTATCGACCGCCCTGGCTTAATATAGATAAGTTTCTTAATACAATCACGGAGTCGATTACATCATTTACAAATTATGACTATATTGTACTAACGGGGGACTTTAATATTAACTTACTCGTTACTAATACCGCGTCAAAATCTTTTTATCAATTTATAAATTGTCTTAACTTAATTAATTATGTAACTGAACCTACACATTACACTAACCACAGCTGCAGTCTAATCGATGTTTTTTGCACCAACGCTCCGGTACGTAGCTGTGCAGTCTTGAGCATAGCTGAGCTTGGTGGGCATGCAATCATTATGACTACTTTAAAAATAAAAAAACCATGTATACCTAAAAAAAAAATTATCCTTAGGCCATTAAAATGTATTGACCTCTCGCTATTCCAAAGGGACATTTCACGAATGCCTTGGTACATATTTGATGAAGTTTCAAATGTTAACGACCTGGTAGCTCTTTTACAAGAATATTTATTAAAGCTTTTCGATTTACACGCACCATTGAAATCAATAACAATTAATCCTCGCAACAAACCTTGGCTCACATCTAATATACGCCTCATGATGCACCTGCGAGACGTTGCTCACAAAAAGTGGCTGAGCTCCAGGTCAGACCAACACAGGTTAGAGTATAAAGAGCTGCGACATTTGGTAAATTCTTCTCTGTGTTTTGAAAAGCAGGCTTTTTACAAACAAAACATTAACCGTCACTTTAACAATTCTAAGCAACTTTATAAAAAGCTTACAAATTTCGTGTTACCAAATAAAAACAATTCTATTTTACCTGAACACCTACATCGGCCAGATGAAATTAACCGTGCTTTCTTGACCTTATCTGATATTAATGACCCAACTATTTCTAATTTGACATTTTATGAATTTTACAGACATACACATAATACATTTAAATTGCGAACAATTACTGAGTCTTGCATTCTGAAAATAATTCGGCACTTAAAGTCTAATGCTACTGGCGCCGACGGCATTAACAGGGATATGTTTTTACTGACACTTCCACATTCTTTGAGCGCCATAACAAAAATAATAAATCAATCGATCTGTACAAATACCTATCCAGATAAATGGAAAATTGCCAAAGTCTGCCCTTTACCTAAAGTGAACAATCCCCAAGATTTTAATGACCTTAGGCCTATAAGCATTTTACCCTATTTATCCAAAATATTAGAAAAAGTAGTTTACGACCAGGTGGTAAAGTTTTGCGAAGACTCTAACCGTGCGTTTGCACCAACAAACATTTTAGCAAATCCTTACACAAAACTGTGTTTTTGTGTCGTGTTTAGCGTAGCGTTCGCACCGCACTATAGAAAAACATGTTTGTAGATTTTAAAGCAAACAATACAGCAAACACAAACATTTCAAGTTTAGACAAATGTTTTGAGATATGAATCTCAAAACCTTGCATGTTTAAACTTTCGTTCGCACCAAAAACAAGTTTATAAATCCCATGACTACTTTTTGACACTTGCTTGACTGACCGTCAAAACTGACTGACAGACGGCCAGCCGGACGGCTCATTCATTGTGTTTCGTTGAGTTTGATATATTACAATTCCATGAATAATTGAACAAAACCTAGATACGCCTTGTAAACTTTACCCCCGGACCCCAAGTTGCATTGCAAAATATAAACATTTCTTGCTATAATGTCAAGCTCAAGTGATGAAGAGGACTGGCTGTATTTGGCTTCATCAGCAGCCTTTGTTCTTGAACTACAGCCTCGAAGAACGACACCCCGATTCTGGATGAGGGAATTTTTGATGAAAAGGGAAGAACAAGGATCAAGCTCCCTAATGAATGATTTACTTCTTGAGGACCACCAAGGATTCCGCAACTTCATTAGAATGACGGCCCAAGAATTTGAGGTTTTACTGGAAAAGGTGGCTCCTTTAATAATGAAACAGGACACAAATTATAGGCTATCTATCCCACCAGCTGACCAATTAGCTGTTACACTGAGATATCTCGCAACTGGAGACTCATATTCATCTTTGATGTATCTATGCAGAATCTCAAAAACGAAAATCAGCGAATGTATACCTGAAGTCTGTAGAGCCATAGTACAGGTGCTTCGAGAATATCTCAAGGTAAGAAATGAAAAAAAAATGATACCTTAACCTTTTATTCAGATAATAATTTTTAGTCTACTAGGAACATTCTTACTACACTATAAATATATGTATGTACCAACAGAATTATAATAAGGAAACTAACATTATAAATAATTTAACTTATATAGTAGGATTATCAAAGTCTTCTATTATCACACCAGTTATAAAATCAAAATAATTTCTCTTAATTAAAATCAGTCTCGCAGCATTTCAATGATTAATCTTCCAAATTAATTGGAATATCAATTGTTCTTATTATATTATCAGTGATATCATTAACTTCTTCTATCTTCGTGGTATAAATTAAATCCATAATTTTTTTTTTTAATATCAGCAAATTTTTTTTTCATTTTATTTCTCTCAGTTCTGATGCAACATTTTCCCCAAAAATAGAGAAGCCATCTTTTTTTTCTCTGTTTATAGATTTTTCAATAATTGCATTGGAAGCTGCATTTATGTTCCTCAGTGTATCAATATGCGTGTCGCTTTTTCTTTTTAAATTTGGTGTTTTTTTGGGGACACTTTTAGATGTGCTTGGCATACTGAGTGAATCTTCATTGGAAATTTCCAAATCAATAAATTCCATTTCATTGCACTCTGTATCATCATTGTCCTGTAAAATCTGAAATTAAAATACAAATATATAGTTAATACATTATGTTTTACTTTGTTACAGACACCAACTACTAATGAAGAGTGGATGAAAATTGCAGAAGATTTTGAAAAGTTATGGAACTTCCCAAACTGCATTGGGGCCCTTGACGGGAAGCATGTAGAAATAATAAAACCTGAAAACTCTGGGAGTGAATATTTTAACTATAAGAAATGCTTCAGCATTGTTTTGTTAGCATTAGTGGATGCCCACTATAACTTTATTTATGTGAATGTGGGAGTCCAAGGGAGGATTTCTGATGGTGGTGTTTTTAATAACACCAACTTAAGCAAAAAGATAGATAATAATGAAATAGGCCTCCCAAAACCAAGACCATTGCCAGGTAGAGCAATAGAGTCACCCTATGTTATAGTAGGAGACGATGCCTTTGCTCTTAGCAAGCATTTAATGAAGCCCTATCCTGGAGCACAAATCACTGGTTCACCCGAGAGAATTTTTAATTACAGGCTCAGTAGAGCCAGAGTTACATCAGAAAATGCTTTCGGGGTCATGACATCAAAGTTCAGGGTATTACGCCAGCCCATTTTACTCTGCCCACAAAAGGCCACTGATGTAACCCTCACTTGTGTATATTTGCACAACTTTCTTAGACGGAGTGGAGGATCCAGCAATGTATGTGCTCCAACATTATATGACACAATTAATGCTGAGGGTGGCATTGTACCAGGTTCTTGGAGGAGAGACACTCCAAGTCTGCAACCACTACAAAGAGTGCCAAGAAGAGATCGAGCAACGACTGCAGCAATCAGAAATGAATTTAAAGAATTTTTCTTGACAGATGTGGGAAGAATATCATGGCAAGATAATTATGCCTAAAAATACATTTTTGTACCCATTGACTTATTTTTTTATTTCTGCTCTTTTTTCAACACAGGGAGGTAAATATAGAATTTTAGTCCTTAATGTTCCTTAATAAATACATAGTAGGTACCTACTGCAAGGCAGACATCTATTAAGTATAGTTAAGTTCATAAGTGTTCGGTACCACAATTTATCCACAGTATATACAGGGTGTGGCGTAATTAATGGATAACCCTGTACCTGCCGATAGGTATCCCAGTGGGCTACCAGAGGGTGGACTTTTTTTTTAAATTATCGATACCGGTTAGAAAAAATGACACAAATCATGTTTTTTCAATAAAAAATGTACCACCATTCACAAAATTGGCTACAGATTCCTTAAATTTCGGAATTTTTGGATGGTTTTTTTTTTGTTGTAAAGCTGAAGAGTTGTACTACAGTCTACAATCCATTGTTTTTCTAATTTATCCCAACTGTTATATCAAAAAATTTAAATTGTTTAAAAAAATGTTATAAACCTATTTGATATCGGACTTTGTACAAGGCCTACCATGAAAAAAATGTATGGAAGTTGACGTGCCCATTACTTTAAAAACTTGCTTCTTTATTGCAGATTCTAAAATGGTATAACACTTAGATATTTATTATCTCGATAAGTTCAAAACACCTGGCCCAAGTTGACCATCCGCCGGTGGACCCTTTGTTATTTTACACAAAGCCGGTAGTGAAAGACAATTGTCCTTAGAAATTAAGACCTTAAAAGCGGCATGTTATGATTGTTTATCGCAAGACAACACCCTAAGTTAACGTCCGCCGGCCGACCCTTTGTTATTTTACACAAAGCCGGTAGTCAAAGACGACTGTCATTTGAAATTAAGACCTTAAAAGCGGCATGTTATGATTGTTTATCGCAAGACGACACCCTAAGTTAAATTCCTATTTTTAGATAGAGAATGGGCATAACGTTATTGCCCGGGTACGACAAAGACAAGTAGATGCCCATTGATTTAGCATGGGATGAAAACATTCCAGATTTAGCGTCAACAACCCAGTACTCTTCGGATTGCTGTCTCTTGCGCACATCTTGTTTGCTGCGTGTTCGGATTTTATTTAAGTGATTTGAATTTGGATAATCATAACGGACTTAGATTTTGCTTAACGGATTGGACATTTAATTTTGGTGATAACAACAACGACTTTTGGCATACCCGGACTATTGAAAATGCCACGCCATACTTACACCGCTGCCGAGTATGCAAACATGCATCTCGTTTACGGAAAGTGTGACTGTAACGCGAATGCAGCTGCTCAAGAATATCGTAGAAGATTTCCCAATCTGCGACACCCCGACTACAGGGTGTTTATTCGAGTCCACAATGCGTTCAGCGAAGGACGAATGCCTGGAACCGGTGTGGGCGGTACATCGGAAGGAAGACCTCGACGACGGAATGAAAATGAAGTCTTAGACCTAGTGACGGCTGAGCCAGAAATTTCTATTCGAGAAATAAATCGTGTAACTGGTGTAGGAACACGTACAGTGGGCAGAATATTGCACAGGGAGAAACTACATCCGTTTCATTTTCAAAGGGTACAGACCCTTTCGCCTCATGATCACGCACCAAGAGTGCAGTTCTGCCGCATTATGTTGCGAAAAATAAGAGAAGACCCTACATTTTTCAATACAATTTTATGGAGCGACGAGTCATCGTGTAGAAGAGATGGTTTCTTCAACATGCACAACTTGCATAGTTGGCAGCTAACAAACCCAAAAAGAATCCGGCAAGATAGAGCTCAGGTCCAATTTAAGGTAAACTTATGGACGGGGATCATCGGTGGGCAAGTTGTTGGTCCCTACGAGTTACCGGAGACGCTGACTGGCCCTGTTTACTTGGATTTTCTACAAAATACCCTACCTCAATTGTTAGAAGGCCTTAACATTCCAACCAATTACTGGTTCCAAAATGATGGCTGCCCCGCTCACTATGCACGAATTGTTCGGCAATTTCAGGATGAAATGTATCCTCAAAGATGGATTGGACGCCAAGGACCAATTTTGTGGCCACCAAGGTCCCCTGACCTAAACCCGTTGGATTTCTTCTATTGGGGCTGCCTGAAAGAAAAGGTGTACAAAAAAGAAATAACTAATTTAGAGGATCTAAAGAATAGGATTAATCAAGCTGCCGAAGAAATAAAAACTTCTGGCTTTCTCCGACGTCTACAACGTTCATTTGTTCGGCGGTGCAGAGCTTGCATTGCCGCAGGTGGCGGACATTTCGAACATCTAGTGTAAAAACAAAATAACAATTAAAATTGTTTGAGCAATTGTGATTAATATTAAATTAAGTAGGTACAAAAGCTGTTGTATTAGGTGAAAAATCTGTAAAAATAGTTTTACCTTTTTGGGTAATATCAGTACCATAAGTAACACAATTAAAAACCAAACTAGAATAAAGGTAGTTAAAACTAAACTTATAATCTACGTACCTACCTACTAACAAGTTTTTAAGTTGATAAATAAAATGTATCACTTTCGTTTTTTTTGGGCGTGAGGGGAGCTTTAACAAGTTATCAGTAAATCCATAAGTAGGTAAAGCTTGATCAAACTGCTATACCGAGCTTTATGTATGCCCGGGGAGGTGGGGAGGGTGAGCAAAACAACTGCTTGTCGCTCCCATTCTCACCGCTCAGGCATGGTTTCGCTCATAGGTTTTGGTCAAGCTCTTATGTCCATATCCAGAGACAGTTACTCGACCCCAAATTAAGAGAATGAATGGAATCATCAAAAAATGTATTCAATTTTTGGCAAATCCATTCATTCACTTAAGTATTCATTCACAGGCACTGCCTCTGGATGCGGGTGTTAAAGATTTATTTAGTTACGTAACAAACACGTTACAATAAGTCAGAGTCTACATAATGAATTTGTACTATGTTACTCGACTCGTCGAGATAGTTACTAATTATACCATTTTAGAATCTGCAATAAATAAGCAAGTTTTTAAAGGGATGGGCACGTCAACTTCCATACATTTTTTTCATGGTAGGCCTTGTACAAAGTCCGATATCAAATAGGT
>SJJU01071481.1:0-16489 GCA_012932125.1 Conopomorpha cramerella | reverse complement strand
CATAGGCCTTGCCAAATACGCAGCTCGACGTCCAATGTGCTTAGTGTTCGTGGTCTGGGTGGAGCTACTCCAACCACCCCAGCTCCTCGAAGAACCGCAACAAACCATTCGTGTCCATGACGATCTCCTGCAGGGACCGTTTCTCCTGTCAGTCTGTGTTTCCTGCGCAGTACAGTCTGAAGGTATTTAAGTCACTGGGGTGAATAGGTACCTAATGAACAAGTGTGCTCCATGTTAGACCACATCGCTGCTTAACATCAGGCAGGATGGTGGTCAAACGCTTGTTCATTGTGATAAAAAAAAAGATTTTTTTTATATAACACTATGATACTTTTTACCTCCTATAATGGTATAGACCATACATTTAGACACGTACATAAATGTTTCAAACCTACGTGTATGTTAAATGAGTCATTACATGAAGGTTGTCAAGTTAATGACTAATTACAACAACAACAAAAAAAAAACATGGAGATTACTTAACATGATAAGATTCTAACATTGTGTTCTGACTAAATGTACTTAAGCACGTACGTGAAAACTAACGTCCTGGTACATATAATTAAAGCTGAGTATAATATCGTGTATTCTACTTGGTGACCAGAAGTAAACTGGATAGCAAAACTATGTAGTCGTAGACTACATCGCTGCTTAACACCACGGATAGTTCTAGGTGGCCAAATTATTACTTAAAATCTTCTCTCGTTGTATATACGGGTGAGGCGCGGGAAAGGTGCCAATTCTTGTACCGATATAAAATATTATATATAAATTATGGTAATATAATTGGAATTCTCGGGAAACGGCTTGCCACGATTTTATTGAAATTTGGTATGTAGAGGGATTTGGGGGCGATAAATCGATCTAGCTAGGTTTAATTTTTAGAAAACATCTTTCCAACCGTTTTTTCGGGCATGAAAAATTGCTCAAATTGTTAATACGACTCTTACTGACATCTATTGCCGAGTAGTAATACTATGCTATACGTAGGATGGTGCGGGGGACGTTTTGGGTTTGAAGTAACTAGAGATGGGGTTATGAAAAAATCGAAGGAAAATAATCGATTTTTTTACTTCGAGCGAAGCTCGGTCGTCCAGGTACTGAAAATATATGTTTACAGTGTAAGTAGTTATGCGAGCCCATGACTGAACTAACTGTGTGACTATAGATACATATCATGTATCAATAGATACATAGGAAGCATTAATATATGTACTATGTACTACCAGATGCGCAGGTACTTACATAAATATGAATACATACGTATAGGCATGTACGATCTTACCTAACCGACCAATCGAGAGATAACCGGTTTTATCGCGGATGCGTGGACACATACATAAATGGACAAGAACCTAGGTGTTTACTTAACCATTTAGTTAAGTAATTACCTCCCTACTTTGTTATTACAAAGTGATGCAAGTAGGTAAGAAGTTACTTGTGCTTTTGCAGCGGTCAGTGTCAATGCATCGTCAGTCAATCATGAACCCTCATCGACTGTACACGTAACCAACTGTAGTTGCAATGACATGATCAGTAGTGCAATTCTCGTATTTTCGTCGATACTAAAAAAAGTCTCAACGTAGTCCAAACTCACTTGTTACTATCGTTCTCGTGTTACTATCGAATTTCAATAGTACGTCAAACGGCTCGAAATCGTTAAAGCGTATTCTCGTAAACAAACAAAACTAAAATCACTCTTCTCAAACAAACGGTATTCTGGTAATTTTTGAACTCGACTAAACTCGAGCGTAAGCTAAACTAAAACGTAATCGTGATCGAACAAAAATACGATAATTGTACTACAGCTAGTTATATACACACATATTATGTAGAAGGTTTATATGATGTTATTTCGTAAGTATTTGTACGTACACCTATATTTATAAGATACTAATTTACTCTTATTATTTTAGTACCTACTAGGTTAGAATATGCTCGACCGGATACCGACACACACCCATTACGTTAAGTTTACCTTATATTATGTTAAGTTCAGCTATATCTGAATTGGGTTACCTGGAAGAAATCGTTCTGAGCGATTAGGTTGCCATTTTCAATCATACCATTGTTAGTTTTACATTATGTAATGTAGGTACAGTGTACAATAAAGAGTATATTCATTCAGGGGGTGGACAGAACCTTAGGATCGCATACCCACGATTCACCAAGCGTACTTATTTAACCCAACAACGTGAGAGGGGGTGAGGGGCCCATCGCCGTTATAGGGTTCACGCACCGTGTGGTGTGCGGGTTTCATCACGATGTTGTCCTTCACCGTACGAGCGTTGCGTTGCGTACGTAGGCTCTGAAAAAGATTCCCATTGGTACACGCCCAGTAGCCGGACCCGAACCCGCGACGATTGCAAGTCGAGTATCCGACCAACTGGACCACAGACGCTCCGGTTGTTAGGTTAAGTTATACAAATAATGTGTGTTGGCTGCTAGCTGTAAGCATTATTTGTATTGTAAACAAATATTTTCTTCCTCTGCAGCCTCTCAGAACAGTCGTCTAAAGGATTTCGCACATTATGACTTTTATACTTACGTAACTACTTTTATACACAACACTTACTATTGTAACATTATGATGTACCTTTTTATAGGTGAGGGCGAATAGTCACCATCCCCGCCCATCGTTTCCCGTCTTGGGGTCGTAAGAGAGCGAGTGCTCGCGAGAGTTATCTCGGTCGAGGCCTAGAGAACTCTCCAGAGGACGGGCAGCAGCGCTCTCTGTGAGTTAAAACACAGCACCACAGGACATCGCCAACCCGCCTCCCAAGCGTGACGATTATTGGCATTCTCCTGCAAGTGATCAATACTCAACTGTAGTTAGATTCAACTAGCTATGGAGACTTACACAAGTCAACAGTTTACAAATTCTTGTAAAATAGAAACATTTAGGCAAGTAATATCTACTTAGCAGCTTACAAAATGCTTAACATATTACGTATACTTAGACACCTTCCTAATTACCAACATACGGGGTAAGAAGAGTCAATTACCCATAACCGTTCATAATGAGCCACTAAGTAGAAGAGCTACTATTGAATGAGCCTTAATGGTCAGTATTGACTTATAATGTCGTCAGGGTCAGAAAAAGAATATGTTTATCTGATTACCTAGGTAAGTAGGTAGTAATTTACTGTACCTAGGTTATTATTACCTACATAGGAAAATATTATTGTAAATAGGTAAACTACTAACACACAATAAACGTGTAAAATTATTTATTATGTTTCTTATTTATGTTATGAGTTTTACTAGGTACTCTTTACAATTTAAATGATACCATGATGATCCCTGTTTGGTATACCTACCTACTTTGTTATAGGAGAAATTTCTGTGTATGTGATGTTATACTGGAGTGAAATCGGATTTAGGTGGGTGTTTTACCTAAATGGAGCTTTATTACTTTTTGAGATAGGTACCAAATAGTATCTAAAATTGCGGGGGGCACCACATTATTTCAAATTTCATGATTTCTTACCTAAATGTCTTAGCAATTAGCAATCGATACCTACCTAAAAATAGTACCTACACTTAAATTGCGCAGTCGGATATGCTGCACGTAAATCATAATTGTTATTATTGAATCCGCAAAAGGGTTACGTGTATAACGCACCAAAATAGTGTGAAGAGATTGTACGAGCCTAAGAGAGGTGCGTCAGGATCCTAACAAGCGAAAGTCGATTGTCTCTGCCTTCTACCGCCTAGAATCTGCTTGACGTATGTTTATGACAATGATTTTGTTAATATGGTGAAATTCACCGTAGATGCCGCCGCTAGCGGGGAGAACGGCGGGCTTCAAAACCGCATCTCGCATGTTATTGCTGGGGTCTGGGAAACTGGCTGTTCCACTACATCCAAGGTTATGAAAATACCTGTAGGTAGGCATGTCTATTTACTTAGGTACATACCTAGTTAACATCGATCCTATCAGAATTTGTTACTAACACAAAGCATAGCTGGCTGCACGTCCAACGCCAGCTAGCGGTACAAGCCAAAAAATAGTAATTTGTTAATTTATTTACTTACCTACTAGTCTGATTGTCCTTTTAGTGCCTAGGGACTACTAAGTATATTCCATTCATTAGGTATTAGCAATTTTCCTGTTGCGACATTGTCTTCCAATTCAAGGTAGATTGTAGCGTGCCTACCGGTACCTACCATCTATCTAGTTAATCCTTACTAGCTATTTATGAAGGTTATCTTCAAAGTAACTCTGCAGTAGGTAGGTACGAGTTAAACGTGTATTGCCCGGAAGAATATAACCTTCGTCAAGTCATCTGGTAGGTTGTCCACATCTATCTTTATTGGTAGTGCCATCGTGAAAAGTTGGGAGGGTGCTTCTATTCCTAATACGAGTTTTTAGCTTATTTGCCAATAGTCCAGTAACAAATATTTGTGGTGCATACCATTAATGAAATCTACGAAAAAGGTCGTGGTGTATTATGTAGTTATGTGCGTATGAAACTCAACTTCAATAGCGTCAGTCTCATTAAAATGTAGACCACCCCATTACCCCGGAATAACGAATGGATCAAAAAGGACTCCTCCCCATTCGAGTGTAAGTGAGCACACTTACACTCGAATGAGACATTCAATGAGACACAGAATTACTAGACATTTTTACGCTCATTATTAATTATTTAATTCTGCCAAATTAAAAGATTAATGGTAACCACAAACGTATTTAAAAAAATGTGAGTAAAAGAAGCCATTTTTTTATCTCATCTAGTATTGCTGAAAACTCCCAGATTGTTAACTAAATAAAAAAAAATTGATAAAAAATCGTTTTATTTTCTCATCAAACATAATTGTTACAATAACAACGCATAAGTACACAAATCATAATCACTCCCCACAACCATTTATACTTATTAAATAAATAATATATTACTTTGACTATGTTTAACTAGCAATGCATGCAATGTAACATTTTATACAAAAAGAAAGGGCGCTAAAAAATAGTTAAATGTATCGTCAGATAGGTATTTATCTACCTAATTATTTACGCCCAGTTTCCGGTACACTCATTAGACTTAATCTGGCATTAAAACTATGGTCAATTCAATTGATTAAAAATGCCCCTTATGTTCAGCTGTAGAGCCGCCGAAAAACTTTGATCTTTTCTTTCTTACTTTGCCGTCAAAAAGTGACAACTATAGATTTATTGACAGATTAGCATTAATGTACCTTCCAGAAACCGGGTGTTTGTGCCTATTTTACTAGTCTTAAACGACTTGTCAATGTGACAAGAATTTCTTTGTTCGACTCTATGCACTCAGGCCTATATTCTGAAAGAAATATTAATGAATAACTCAGACCAGACACAACTAGACTTGAAAAGCACCTTTAGTCTGTCTCTTTTCCACCAAAATGTATGGAAACAAAATGTCACTTTTACTAACAAAATGACAGTACGGATCCAAATACACCCTTACGCAGTAAGGGATAGAAAATATTATCCCTTACCCTTTCACTCTTGCATGGCTGTTATATGGTATCGTTTTATTCTAAACGTCAGTTTTGGATTGCAAATCTAGTTGTTTTAGTAGTGGTTTTTAATTCACGCTCCAGAATACGGGCCTAAATCTGAATTTAATTTAAACAGACTTCTTTGCGTCACCGCCAAGCATCTTCTTTCTTTGCTTAAGCATATAACCAAATAGCACGGGGAACAGCGGAATGTACATTAGCATGTAGACTATCAAGAAGTAATAGTAGTTAAAGATAAAGTTCCACTTGTTTGGCATTGCATAGCTGAATGATTGCTTCGCGTAGATCTCGTCGAGGGAGTGGTACATGCAGAGCAACTCGCCCGTAATTCCCAGGGGATACAGCAGCAGAAATGTTGAGTATCTGTAACAAATCGTATTAAAAAAATTAGGCATATTTATTATAGGGAATTACGTACAACGTATCACGGATCGACTTGAAACGAACGTTAGTTTTGTTCATTCTAACCGCGAAGTATTGAGTGTTCAGAAGACATTATGGAGGCCTACGTTTGCAGTGGACGGAAATGAACTGTTATTTAGTATTATTCTATTATTATTGCTTTCCAAAATATATAGGGCCTAATTAAACCTAATAAGCTAGGCGAGTAAGTCTCCTGTGCCTCTGAGTATTTGGGGATCTCGACTAGGGTTACTCTTGACGACTCGGGTCTCCAACGTAGGTACATAACACACGTATTGACGTAGTCCGGTTTTATTGCTGGGATCAACATTTTCATATAACTACTAAATCCTCTAACTAAACTAAACTACCCCAATCTGGACAAAACATAGGTAAGAACACGTTCGATCAAACAAACAAAATACTTTATTGTAATAGCTTTATTAGTTCGAGAGTTATGATGCCACATACAGTCACGTCAAACTTATAACACCCCTCTTTTTGCGTCGGGGGTTAAAAATGACAAACTCCCACTAACATTAAACTTCCTACGAAGTTAGTGCTATGCAGTAATTTAAACAAAGCCGGAAATGTTACGCTCTAGTCGTCCATGACTGTACGTAGGTCCCGGCGTGTAAGCAACTGCCTAATCAGACACACGTGTGAAAAAAATCTTCAAGTGCACTTGAAGTGGATTTCAATTTAATGATTCTTCCTCGTGTAAATCTTACAAAGTTAAAATAATAGGTACGTAATCACCTAGTATGAATTTCATCTTCTAGAAACTGACGTACTCACGCATGGCTTTTTTTAAAGTTCCGGCTTAGACATACATTGTTGTAGGTAGTTGGTAGTCTTGGTACCTAGGTACTTATTTTTTTAAGTGTTTCGCTACATACTCGTAGGTATGATGCCGATTAATTTTTTAATTGTAATTACTTCATGATTCAGTCTTTATATTTATTCATATTATTATGTCAATTAGCTACTGAATTATATAGGGTATAAACAGATTGTTCAACAAAATTGGTCATTTATGTGTATCATACATATCTCTTATGTAAAGAAAAAGGGAAGGGAACAAATGAACTTGTTTTATAAAACAGTTGAAACACACGTGAAACTCTTACGTGGTATTCACAAACTTAGCAGAGCCCTAGTCCATTGCTAGTGAAAAGGTGGTGAAATGTATGCTAGAAACCATCAAACTGGTCTAAGCTGAAATGCTTACATACATCAACGTTTTAACTTTGTATGAATAGGGCGGTTAGCACGTATCGCTCTTACCTAAGCGTCAGTAGAAAATCGGGTGTGATTTTCAGGAGGTTCGTCGCGTAGTATCCATAGCGCACAATCTCCGTGACGGACCAGGCCACGATACAGAGCGGCAGGCCGGGACTGAGGCCGGCGCTGCGCAGCGGCAGCAGGGCGCCGCACACCAGGAACACTCGCGAGTATACCTGCATCAGGGTCATCACCGGCGACGACGACACCAGTCCGATTGCCGCGTGCAACACCTATAGCAACAACGTTCCCATTGGTTATGTGTTCCATTCATACTACTCGTAAACGACACAAAATGTCTTAAATCTCTAAGCATTTTATTTTATTTTTTTTATCACTATGAACAAGCATTTGACCACCATCCTGCCTGATGTTAAGCAGCGATGTGGTCTACGATGGAGCACACTTGTCCATTAGGTAGGTATTCACCCGCGACTTGATGATGAGCATGAGCCCAGGTAGGCCGAGGTAGCAATCATCGATAAATAGCAGCATGTATCTACGTGAAAGAGCTTCAGACGTGGCTACAGGCTACTATATCGGTTGTAGTCCTTAAACCCAGAGGGAGGGAGGTCTCTAGCGGCTTCAGTAACAGTTGAACTGGCCACTCGATTGACACCAGGGGGCCTAGTCTGCCACACTCTGGTAGTTTAATCGTTCTGGCATCGTAGCGGTAAACGATGATAAAACGATTTCGTGAATTTCATTTCAAACGCTGTTTTCCGCTAAGATGCCAGAGCGATGCAACTACGGGAGTGTAGCAGACTTGGCACACAGATCTCCTATACGATTCGCCGTAGTAGTGCAGGGTCACCGAAGGGTGATAGCCACAAGTCTAACAAAAAAAAAACGGAACTTGAATCTAATGCTAGGCAAAGCTCATCGAAAACATCGTATAAAAATATTAACAAAATAAAATAGTGACAGGTAAGGAAGATTTTTGTAGACTATCGCCGAGATGGCACCGCCCGCACCACCTACCACCATTTCGATACCGTTCGAGATACTTTTAATACTGAAATATTTCTAAAATATGTATCTAAAAGGTCCCTGATTTGTAGCATATATTTAATCAGTGCTAGGTAGCCAGATACTTATAAAAGGTGGACGCAAGTGTACACAAGAGGTACTGTAATATAATATTTTCATAGACAACCTGTCAAAGACTAGGAAAATATTGATAACAAAGTCATTTTTTAAAAGTTACACTACATCATCATTCCCATAACCACATACATAATCCCTAATGGGAATAGAACCTTATATACCTTATATATAGACATGATACCTCTTAGGTCACATTCTTATCTCTCAGGTGGCCATTTACATGGTGTTATTATAAAGAACCTAAGTAATATATACTTTTGATAGGTAAATTATACAGGGTGGCTCATTCAAATCAGTCAGTATGGGAAAGTCTGAAACTATAAGACATACAAAGATTTGTTCTTAGGAACCATGTCACCGATTTTGATAAAAAGAAAAATTGCATTCATACTTTATTTGAAAAAAGAACTGTATTCAGCTCGGGAATCAAACACGGTTGCTTTGAAAACATAAACTTGCACTTTTCACATTCTATTTTTAAATATCGATTGTGTAGTTTTTAGCTGTAAATGTCTTTATGAAACATGATGTTGAAAATGAATAAAATGCATTTGTTTTGACATACCTACTTTAATTTATCATAGTAGGTATTGAAGTGGGGTTCGATTCCAGAGCTGAATACAGTTATTTTTCAAATAAAGTATGAATGCAGTTTTTCCTTTTATCAAAATTGGTGACATGGTTCCTAAGAACAAATCTTCGTATGTCTTATAGTTTCAAACTTTCCCATACTGACCGATTTGAATGAGCCACCCTGTATAGTCTACACCCTCATTCCAAACTCTTCAGGTCATCACAAAAAAATATAACAAGTTAACAAAACAACACAAAAGAAATGTTTGATTTCAATCAGCAATTGTTGTTAAATGCTTAATATTGAAAAACACCTTGACGGTGACATAGGTCATTTCATTACAAATTCATTGTATTTAAATTACTGTATTTGTTTAGTAATAGATTCTACTGTACATAGAAATGTAAATACATTACACCCAATATTCTTTTACAATTTGAATACAATGCTAAAGGCAAATTTTCAAGTTGTATACACTGTCCTGTACACATTATATTGATTAAGATTTTTCAATTTATTTCTTTTTAGTTACCTATTTTTTGCCATTTATAGTACTGGGAACAGAATATCTTATCAGATATTTTTTTTGTAATTACTAAATTAATAAATAAAAAAATTAATAGACTACAATTTACTGATACTAAGCATTAGGTAATTAATTGAGGAAAAAACCATTAGTCACAATTACATAATATTAGTCATAATTACTATAATTCAATATCTGGTTTATTAATAATTATCATGATCATTATGTAACTTGTATTTATTACACATTTTAGCAATATACAACATTCAGACCAGTTCAACTAAGAATGTTTTCAGGAAAATAGTTGTCAAATTTTAAGATGGACTCCATTTAGTGGAGTCCAGGTATTGGGATAATTTCATCATTTGTTACCAAGTTCATCATTTACAAATTACACAAATTGGTTGTTTACAATATCAAGGTAGGTACTAGAGAACTTAGTTGAAGAACTCTAATGCCCGAAATTTACATATTTTAAGGTGAATAGATGTGAAAAATATGTATGTGTAATGTATGTCCTAAATGATATGAATACAAACCTCAAGAACTGCAGCATTCTGGAAAATTACAACAGTCCATTTGATTTCATTCCAAAATGTGTCTAGGGAGCCCCTATTCATGAAATGCGAAAACATTTGCCATAACATGTACGACCATCTGTAATAAAAATAAGTAAGAATTTTTAGGGTAAAAATAACGTACTAAAGTAAGTAGGTAACATACCAAATTAGTGTCCTTTATACTTGCCCCAAAGTTTGAACGACATTGTATGTTATCAAATACAATTTTCCAATTGCCGAAGGTTCTGAACGTTTTGCTTTTTTCGCAACTTTTTCAGACATTTCTATTTAATTTTCTAAAGACACTACACGTACACAAACTTATTAATTGTACAATTTATTCATCCACTCTACAACGCTGTACCGTTACGTCTGTAGCAACGGTTTGTTAACGTTTACACAACCAATACAAGTTTTACGAACCCACGTCACAAACTAAACACTACTTTCATCTTCAATTTTCAATAGAGACGAACTTGTACAACAACACATTCCTCTACAAATGACAGTGACATGGACACGAGTTTGACAGCCGTGTGAAGTGTCAAAACTGACAGTAGAAACGTCATGAATGACAGCAACGTCAGTAAAATTGTCATTTCATGCTACTTTCACACTATCGCTCACTGAGATCGTTCACCAACATTGAATGAGCTATTTGTCATTATTCATTATGAGTACATCCCTACCGGAAATCCGAATGAAGTATGCTCAGAAATCGGGATTCATTCATTCGCATTTTATTCTTTCTTTTTCACACCGTATCGTGAAACGCTGTGTTTCGTTTTAGCGTTGTAGGTTAGTAAAATAAATTTTATATCAGTTGTGAAATAATATCTTTGCTTTTTAGAAAGAAATAACGTTACTTCTTGTTCTTTTTCAGCATAGCTATAAGCCGATCACAATGGTAGCTGCTAAGAAACAGGTAAATATCTAATGAAACTAAATCCACGTGTTCGGTGTTCAACACTTGCAGGACTTTGGCATGATTGCTATATTTGACTGTGTAGTTATCTCCTTCAAAGTCCAAGATTAAATTAGAACTCGATAGGCTTGCTAATCCTGTGATTGGCAAGGTTGAGGAAGTTTCTGTACATTTTGAGGTTATAAGCTAATTTCAAATTTATTGTCATCTTTTGACTAGTCAACTAGTATCAAGAGTTGGTTTGCTATTCACTTACTTATCGTTTTAATTTCCTTATTTCAGAAAAAGACCATCGAGTCTATCAACTCGCGCTTGGCGCTAGTTATGAAATCTGGCAAATACTGTCTAGGATACAAACAGACTCTGAAGACACTACGCCAAGGCAAAGCCAAGCTGGTCATCATTGCCAAGAACGCCCCTCCTCTAAGGTGAGACTACTGAGAAGTAGAGTTTCCCAAATGTATATCGAAGGGATGCATATGGAGTCTTTGACTAAGAAGTATGGCTACCCTTTTAGTGTGAACCAGTAGCATGTCGCTATTCATTGCTTAATTGACCTGAGTGTAATGTACATAAATAAAATTACTTGTAAGCACATTTTACTGGTTCCATAAGGGAAACCTATGGAGTAGTCTGAGATCCATGGTGCAGAACATAGTATGGATGTAAGTTTTCACTATTTATATAGATAGCTAATTTTACTTACATGCTGTTTAATAGCTCATAATAACTCAATATTGTCCACTGGGTATATAGGCGCGAATATAATCAAAGACAAGCTCGAGCTCCACTCGTGACCACAACGCATACAACTGTGTTGAAACATCAAGTAAAATAACAAAGGTAAGCTCGAGCGCTTGTCTTTTAATACATGATGGGGTTCAAGGAAAGATACAACATACCTACAATGCAAGTAGAGTATTTCCTCCACATATGAAAAATGATGAATTAAATTTTGTTCTTACGCTGATTGGAGCCCTGAATATTGCATAAAGATATTTTGATGTGTTGATAAGTCACAGCCTTGAGGATATGCTGTTATTGATAATCATATCATACAACCATTATATTTTGAACATGTAATATTTGGCAAACCATATTTCACAAATAGGATGATACATATCATTGAGGTTGGAGGGATTTGTTAGACCAATCTTGCTGAAATTTTATTTGTGTACTTGGGTAGGTATGATGCATAAGGATATGGATACATAGGTATAAGTATTTTTTAAGCTCCTTATCATAATATTGGTATGGATACCTTTTTATTATCATGATTATATTTTTTATTTTCTTAATTTGTTACAGGAAATCCGAGATTGAGTACTATGCTCTGCTCGCCAAGACTGGAGTCCATCATTACAGCGGTAACAACATTGAGCTGGGAACTGCCTGCGGAAAATACTACCGTGTGTGCACACTAGCCATTACTGACCCAGGCGACTCAGACATCATCACTTCACTCCCTGAAGCAACCGCCTAAATAAATATTTAATAAAATTACAACCTTTTCTTTCATAATAAACCTGATATTTAGGAATGGGGAATTTTCAACTATTTCAACCTCTGGAGCAGGCTGGATTTCGGAGCGGTTATGGCACCATAGACCACATCCACACAGTGCGGCAGATCATAGAGAAAACTGAAGAGTATAACCTGCCCTGCCTGTGTCTAGCATTCGTGGACTATGAGAAGGCCTTTGACTCTGTTGAGATCTGGTCCGTTTTGGAGTCTCTGCAGCGTTGCCAAGTTGACTGGCGATACATCCAAGTGATAAGATGCCTCTACTAGGCTGCCACCATGTCCGTCCAAGTACAAAATCAGCAGACACGTCCCATACCATTGCATCGAGGAGTGAGACAAGGGGATGTTATTTCCCCGAAATTGTTCACAAATGCAATGGAGGATATGTTCAAGACGCTGCATTGGAAAGGACGTGGCATCAACATCAATGGCGAACACATCTCTCACTTGCGATTTGCAGACGACATCGTCATCATGGCAGAAACGCTGCAGGACCTTCAACTCATGTTGAATGACCTAGCTGATTCTTCTCTACGGATCGGCCTACGGATGAACTTGGATAAAACCAAGGTCATGTTCAATGAACATGTTCTACCGGAAACGATTTCAGTACACGGCACCGTTCTCGAAGTTGTTAAAAAATACGTATACCTTGGGCAGACATTGCAGTTAGGTAGAAACAACTTCGAGGACGAGGTAAACAGAAGAATTCAGCTGGGTTGGGCAGCATTTGGGAAGTTACGTCGAGTCTTAACATCCCACAGTGCCTGAAGACAAAGGTCTTCAATCAGTGTGTCCTACCTGTAATGACATACAGAGCTGAGACGTGGACACTGACGGCACGGCTGGTCCACAAGCTCAAAGTCGCACAGCGTGCTATGGAAAGGGCTATGCTCGGCGTTTCTCTGAAGGATTGAATCAGAAATGAAGTGATCCGACAGAGAACCAAAGTCATCGACATAGCTCATCGTTTTAGCAAGCTGAAGTGGCAGTGGGCGGCCATATTTGCCGTAGAACCGATGACCGTTGGGGAAAACGAGTTCTCGAGTGGAGACCGCGTCTCGGCAAACGGAGTGTAGGACGCCCTCAGGCAAGGTGGGCTGATATACGCAAGATGGCTGGCAGAAGCTGGATGCGAGAAGCCGAAAACATCAGTGGCGTGCAATTGGAGAGGCCTATGTCCAGCAGTGGACAAATATGGGCTGATGATGATGAATTTTCAGGGCCCCTGTTTATCCTAGTTATGATAGATGGTGCTAGTTGTATTAGGGGGACAAATGTCAACGAAATTCGAAACTTCAAGCAATCTGAATTTAAGGAGACAATCACTTTTCTTTATTGTTTGTCTACATGTTACAATTGTCTGAAGTCTAAGAAAGGGATCAATTCGGCTTGCGAATTTCGTTTTTTATTTACAGTACAGTGAGTTTTCATAATCTGTACAAACGAAACAGGGTGAAACTAGGTGTACATTTCAACCACGCGGCCAACTGCGGGTATATCAATCATCATGTTTTTATACCTATCTGTAACATTTAATTATTACTAGAGTAAATATTTTATTTACCTTTATTTTTTGTTATTATGTTGATTTTTAATAAAGCACATGACAAATCATACTGTGTTAGTTTTTACGGAGCGAGTATGAAAACAAAATACCTTGAATCATAGTCACCGTACTTGAGACAATATCCATAGTAAAAGGTTATTGTTATTTTTTCCTAAATTGTGTGAGTTTGAGTTTGGATTCCTTAATAAATCGATGATAAAGAATATATTGCATAGGTAGTTGTAAGCATCGATATTATTGTAATCTAATTATGTTCATAACTTTTTGTTAATTAATGCAACAGTGCCGACATATAGCCTAACAAATGCAACAAATCAAAAGCTTTCCAATGATGTATCAAAAGTCCTTAATAATAGTGTAGATACTGTTTTATAGCGTTTGCTATCTACGGCAACATGCGGTCGGAGCGGCCATATTCTGTCGGGCCTAATTCGGACAATTTAGTGTAACAAATTTTTCCTTCGAGATTATGTTTCTAACAAATCTTTACTAACCCCTGGAAAAAGATCTTTCCTATCCGAGCAGTTGGCCGCGTGGTTGAAATGTACACGAAACTAGAGCCTATTTTATCGAAAAAATTGTTGGATTTTTTTTAAATTTTTTAGAGCCATTTAAAAAAAAATTATATGCGCTCATGAACTATTTTGGTTAATGCATCATTCATAACTCGTGAACTACTTGTTATATCGCTATGAAATAGAATAAACTGAATTAAAGCTTAATAACGCCTGATGCTAGTAAGACACAAAACAATTCTAAAAAAGGCAGTAATTTTCTTTTAGATTAACAAATTTGTTGAAATTCCGCTTATTTTACGGTGATTTTTCACAAAAACATTTATTATCTCATAAAAAAGCCCCATGAAAGCATAACTTTCGTAGAGCCATTTAAAAATTGATAATATCAGCTTTATCCAGAAAAAAAATCTCTAATCTTGCGTTTTCAACTATTTGAATAAGTACTACCCGAACCCATGGGTGGTTATTATTATAATAACAGTGCAGTCCCGTTTGCCGTATTGGTACGGCAGATACTTAGCTTAATGAAAATACAGATAGGCAGGAAAAGGTCAAGTTCTACAATAAAACCAACTTAACTGTCCTAAAAGTTAATATTTATTTATTCAGTATTAAAATTTGTTACATATTTAAATCAATGCATCAAGTGCTCAAAATGCCCTCCATGTTGTTGCAAACATATTGCAGCTCTCATAACAATTTGCTGAGTTGCCCGTCTTATCATGTCAGGATCACTTTTGATGTCCCTGGCACAGCTTATTATCCTTTCTTGTAGTTCTGCTTCAGTGTTGATCGGGGTGCTGTATACTTTTTGTTTCATGGTCCCCCACAAAAAATAATCTAAGGGCGTCATATCTGGTGAACGCGCGGGCCATGCAATAGGTCCTTGTCGACCAATCCACCGTTCTGGGTATGTTTCGTTCAAGAATTGCCGCACAATTGTTGCATAGTGGGCTGGGCATCCATCCATTTGCAGTATCATGTTGCTGTGCATGTTGATTGGCAAATCTTCCAATAGGAACGGAAGCTCGTCGCGCATCAATTCGAGAAACCTCTCACTTATCAATGTGCCAGGCAAAATAACTGGTCCAATGAAATAGCCGTCGATAAGACCGGCCCACACGTTAACTGAAAACTTCACTTCGCCTTTTCTGCACCACTTGTGTTGATTCCTGGCGTTGGTGATACCATCTCTGGTAAATTGGGATTCGTCCATCCACAATATCCTTTTATAGAAATTGGGGTCTCGTCTTGTGTTGGATTGGATCCAAGTAGACATTACACATCTTGGGCGCCAGTCCACATCGTCGTGTAGATGTTGCACTCTTTGATAATGGTACGGATGTAGCCCCTCATTTCGCAAAATGCACTACGCAGATTTTTGCGATATTCCGTGAAGCAATGCTAAACGTCTTGTTCTGATAGTTGGATCTGCATATAAACTACGCAGTACAGCTTCTTCGATAGATACATCAATTATGACAGATGGCTCACGGCGATCACGAGGTAATCGAAGTCCAGTAATGGCGGGTCTTCTGTGCACTTCTTGAAAATGGCGGGGGGTTGGTATTGGTCTTCTGTTAGGGAATGCAGCGATGTACTCGGTCTCATGAGCACGTCTCGAACACCTCGTGGCCCCCAAACATACCTAAAAATGGGATCTGTCAGCGATGTGGAAGCGCAGGGGGAAATCAGTTAATTCGGGGCATCCGAGGCTCAGGAGCAGGAACAGGTAACGAAATAAACACACGTGTAGTAGTAGCGATGAAATCGGAACGACTGAGTCACACTGACACATTCACCAATCACCTCACTGCCGCATCCCGCCTGTCATAACAGTACCGGACCGGTTTGGACAAAAACACAAAAGGGTGTGCAAGGAACACGTGTAAAAACGGTACATGTTTGACTATTGATAAGGCAAGTTCTATTCAACTTAAAATTATAATTTTTTTTCCTGCAAAAAGCTGATATTATCTATTTTTAAATGGCTCTAC
>SJJU01071479.1:0-22085 GCA_012932125.1 Conopomorpha cramerella | reverse complement strand
GCAGACGAACGCGGCAGACGCAAATGTTTTGCAGACGGCCGCTTCGGCGGGGTCGGAGCGGTCGACTGTTTGGGTCGCCTACGGCCGCGGCGTCGCCCGACCTTTACCCAAGGATTGGGATTTTCGGGCGCGGCGGGCGGCGCAGAGCGCCCCGGCTGCGGCTCTGGAACCACCGCAGGGCTTTTCTCCGGTCGAGGGGCAGGAGGCGCCGAGACTCTTCCCTTACCCTTTCCCTTCCCTTTCTGGGAAGGTTGGGGAGGAAGGGTGCGGAGCACCGCCGACGGAGAGGGAGCGGGAGCGCCGGCGGCGGGTGCGGAGCACTTGCCTGCCACCACTGCCGCGTACGAACTGTCGCCAGCTAGGGGTGGGCGCACCCGCTTCGCGGGCAGGAGACGCTCCTCCTGCGCCTCCAGCCTCGCATTCATCATAGACCCGCACTAGATCATGATGGAGCGAGTCAGCTCCTCCATTGCAGGTCTATTCGTCTCCGGTCCCGGTCCACGGGCCCTGGAGCGGGTCTCCAGCGACTCCACCTTCAGGCGGAGCTCGCTCAGTTGGGACAAGATGGCGGCTTTGTCCGCCCTCTCCTTCTCAAGCTCCACCCGATGGAGACGCTTGTCCCTCTCCAGGACGCGCACCTCGTCCGGGGTCGCCCTCTCCCTCGTTTAGGAGGCGCCTGCGGGGACTCTGCAGGCGTCGCTTCCTCTTCCCCCTGACTGCTGTCGAGGTCCGGAAGCTGAACCGAGACAGCAGAAAGAGGGCGCGCGCGCTTACGACGCAGCGAATTGTTCGTACCCGAAGCAGACCCCCCAGAGTCGATTGCCATCGTTCGACCAGTCGAAAAAGTCTCCAACGACAGCGGCGTCCTCTCCTGTACCCAGTGGTGCTGGTGCTTGTACTTGGGTATCACATTTCACACCGTGGGACCCCATCATCCCACGGCGCCGGTGGCTAGCCGGGTCATCAAGCCGGGCTGCGCAATGCGCAGAATGGTGGTTTGCCCCCCCCGTATCACAGGGGCAGACCACCCCCTGAGGGGTGGTGAGGGATTCCCCGTCCTCGTGGACGGGACCCACCCGGGGAACATTATGCGGATTTGAACCAACCATTTTTTTAAAACGTTTCCTACAGAGTGCCGCTGTAGGACCGGGTCCGCTAGTGACAGCTGTGCCCTGCTGCCGCTCCGGAGAGCATCCACACACCACGGTTTCCCAGTGTGTGGGATTGGGGATTTTTTATAGAGGTGGTCTCCTCGCAGTCCGGCCGTTGACGGCCAGACCCTCGGTCCCTGGGAAGGAATCCCACAGGGGTTACGATGTTGACAGGGCGGACGAGACGTACGATGGCCCGACCCGAAGGTGCCTGTCCTTGCCGCTCCGAGGAGGCCCTCTGACGATAGCAGAGGGGTCCCGGAGCGACGAGTGTCAGATTCTTAGCCGTCAGAATGGCATGGGCCGCCAGCGCGAGCCGACGACCGATGCGCATTCTGCCGTTGCCCAGGGTGCGCCGGCCCGACTGCTAAAGACTACCCCGAGGAGGAGGTACCCAGTAACAGTCAGGCACACGAGGAGGCGATCTGACTTCGCACCCCAAGCATTAGGTATATCTAGTTTAACTACACACTTAGTTCGGCCTCATAATTAGGAATATTTCTTTGTAAGTTTAAATTAAATCTCAACATTGTTCACCTGGGTATATTTTAGCGCGAATATAATCAAAGACGAGCTCGAGCCTACCTTTGTAATGTTACTTGACGTTTTGCATGCATCGTGGTCTCAAGTAGACTGGATTGCCTATATACCCGTGAAGAATATTGATTTATAATGTCTGTGCGTGTTTCATTAAAAAATAGCTGAAATTGAAGATGTAAATTAAATCGTTTATTAGCACATTGTTACAATTGAAAAATATCACACTGTTAAGTATTTACAAGGTTAAAGACACATTATTGCTAAAATACTTACTAACTATTAGTAACATAAAACAATATTTGAACGTAACTTAGAAGTTACGTTAAATTTAACACTAGGGACTTAAATATACATGTTTACATTTACTTTTAGTGTTGTTTTGTATACAATCCAGGTCTCATGCCGCATACGCTTTTTTTTTCTTGACAAGGGGGAACCGCCGCTATGAGGACGGCGATGGGATACTGACTAAATCAAGCTGATTGTTCTTCAAGGTCTAAACTTGGGAATCCCTAGTGTAAACAAACATTTTATTTTTTACACAAAATTTACGTCTTTTCTTTATTTGGCTGGTAGTTTTAAATGGAAACAACAATTTCAGTGTATGTTTCACAAGGAAAACCTGCAACTGTGTTATCAATTATGAAATACCATTCAAAGTTGATATGGGTTTATGTTTGCTCTGATTGTAAAAAAAGTGGTCACGCTTTTAACTTTATTCTTTCTCTCTTGTAGAATTGATAGTATGAAGTGTTTTTCTAATACTTTGGTCCACCTTAAGCGTAAAGGCGGGATTCTAAGTCTTTGGTTTATTCACCCTTATTAACCGAAACTCGATTGGGCTGGATCGTTTCAGGTCCATTTGATTCATCGTGCACAACGAGGTCACTTCAATCGATTTGATGTAATTTTGTAATACCCAGTTTACCAAGTTTTTCAATTAAACCTTTTTATTATTCCACACGGGAGCAGGAATGTGAGGATCATTTTGTTGCCAATACCACTCGTCTTAGCGATGGGCGTTCCTGTGTGAGAATCCCACTCACAAAAGACCCATCATCGGTGCTTCGGGGAGTCATTAGGAAAGTCTAAGCAATGTTTCCTTTCATTAGAACGGAGGCTTGGGAGACTTAAAATTAAAATATCTGTATAATGATTTTATGACATAATATCAGGACTCCCGTTGCCGTAGGAATTTATGAAAATACAGCCATAACTTAACTATATTTACTAAGTTATATAATATACACAGTATATTTCAAACATCTAATTTACGTGATTAATTTTTTTCATACGAAATTTTTTTGCTGTTAACTACCGTTCCCGTGGGATTTTTTCAATATCTTGTTGCAACTAAGCTTTAAGTTTACTTAGGTATCTGCAACCCAAATTTCAAGCGTCTGTCTAACTTGTGCGGTTTAGATATTTCATACAAATGGATTTTCCCGCTTATTCCCGTTCCCGTTGCAATTTCGGGAATTACTATCTTAGTGCATCCCTACGGTATCTAACCTGCGTTTAGCCGTTTGGGTTGTGCATTGATATGTCAGTCACTCAATCAACTTTTCCTTTTATATATTTAAGAGTCCAGGAAGAATCTGTTTCGCTATTCGTTTGGAAGCATCTAATGTGAGATGATGTTGATTATGTTACGGAATTATTTTCGACAGAGAAAAAGTACTTTTTACAGTAATCATAGATACATACATACTATATCCCCTGTATATACCTTGATTGGGATGCATCATTGCAATGTGTGGATTCGTAACAAAATGTTCAGTAGGAAAAAAAAAATTACCACTGCATTCCTAACACAACTTTGTGACTCTAGACAAAGATACATAGATTTACCTACTGAGTTATAACTTTGCCGAAAACTTTATGCAGAATTTACTCTAAATTCCCCGTGGAGGTTGTCATTACTATGTTTCAGTGCAGTCGTGTCGAAATAAAGGAACTGTTTCTGTGAAAAAGAAAGTTCGCTTGGAATTCCCAGAACCGGTTGATATTGTTACGTACGTGGGGGGTGGGTACCGATAGAAAAATAGCACTGTTACGAAAACCAAGAATTACACTTTATTTCGGCACTATAATTACAAAAACTAATTACAATCGTTAAATTAAAACCGCTAATAAACACTTTCACAATCACACAATCACTTGTAAACTCTCTTTAATTTTCTCTCTTGATCTTCACTGTATCGCTGTTTAGTTGAAACTGTCCCGCCGACTCGATCGTCGCTCTTTATATACCAACGGTACACAATCCAGAACATTCGAGTAGGTTCAGGTACATTCTCGAGTCGACTTCTAATAATAATAATTAAATACCTAACCGTCGCGTCGGCCGGCTCGCGTGTTTATACCTACTCCAACAGTAGGTAAGTAGGTTTATACCTACTTGTGGTACGTCGGCCGGCTCGCGTGTTTATACCTACACCCAACAGTAGGTAAGTAGGTTTATACCTACTTGTGGCGAGGTAAGGTAAGTACTTGTGTACTTGTGGCTTCCGAAATATACCACACTTTTCTCGATCTTTCGAGATCCTTCTACTACATTCTGACGCATATAGGCACTGTGTAGTGGTGTGTATGCGTCGACTTGGATACTGGAATGTTCTTTAGGCCTCTCGAATGTTCGACGTACCTCTACGGCATTCTAGCCGTTTTGTTTCTCGACCCCGGGGCGTAACACTACCCCCTTCTAAAACGTGCTCGTCTCGAGCATGATTATCTCCATAGTATCGGGCCAGCCGGTCGATGTGCACAACCTTGCATGGGCTGCGGTGATTTCTCTGTATCCGATACGTGACGTCGTTAATCCTGGTCACTACCTTATATGGTCCTTCCCAACGATGACGTAGCGAGTCACGCAACCACACTAGGGAACCCTCCTCGAACTGCGATTTATCAACTCTCCAGTCATGTCGCTTCCTCGTCGTGTTGCTGTTCCATAGCCCATTATAACGAACGCCACTGCGTATCTCTTCCAGCCCTTTGCATTTATCTCCAACGGTATCCGTAACGGGACGCTTGTTTACCAAGTCCCCCGACATCCGTAGCTTCCTCCCAAGGTTTGCGCTATCGGCGCTTCTATGGGCCCTTTTCCTTTTTCGACAACTGGACCGCAAATGCCCGCGTTCACCACACTGATAACAACGCGGTACATACTCGCGGTCACGGAAAGGCACTTCACTCGCACAAACCTTTTTCACTGAAAGTGGCTTCGAGTCACGACGTACGGCCTCCACCTCCAATGCATGAGCTACTGCATCCTTCAAACTTCCATGATGCCCCAATCGAACAGCAGCTCTTACTTCCATATCACGAATACCATCGATGAAAGCTTGAAGTAGCATGCTGTCTACCATAGAGGCGGATGCCGACTGGTACGCCTTTCTCACCAATTTCTCTATGTCCAAGGCCCACTTCTGCAGAGACTCGTTCCGGCCCTGGCTGCGATCCTTCAGCTGTGCTCTGAAAACGTACTCCAAATGTCGGTCTCCATAGCGAGTCTCTAGCGCCTCAAGTAGGCGGCCATATGTCCTCTCATCACCTAAGACTTCCAGTACAGCGAGAGCTTCGTCTCGTAGAGCCAGTGTGAGTGCTGTCTTCGCCTCCTCTTCACTCCATCCATTGGCCTGACAGACAGACTCGAACTGCAACTTGTACGCATTCCACGAGGAAGTACCGTCAAACGGAGGCACCTTGAAGTTCCCACATGCCGGTACAGAGGCTTCAGACCAGAGAGAGAAACCATCATAACCTCCAGTTTCCGCAGACGATTTTCAAAGTCCTCCATCTTCTCATTGATGTTATGTAGACGATTCTCGAATTTGATATCCATATCGGCTAGTTTCCCTTGTACTTCCGTCATCTCATTTTTCCACATTGCAATGGCCTCTCGCACTTCACAGAGCATACACGACTGCTCCTCCTGTTGATTACACAATTTCTTGTATTGTTCCTCCTGGGCTTTGGCTTGTCTCTCCTGAGCTTCCCGTGCTTCCTGCTGGGCCTTAGCTTGTCTCTCCTCAGCTTCCCGCTGACTGATACACAGCTTCATGTATTGTTCCTCCTGGGCTTCCCGTGCTTCCCGAGCTTCCCTTTGGCTTTCATTAAGGGATCGTGATTGTTCCTTCAATAAAATCAGGATGGTGTTAAGGTCAATCTCGGCCTTGGGTCTTGGTGACGATGCCGGTGCAGTGACAGTAGATGGACCAGCCACGGCTGGCGTAGAGCCCTCCGCCGCACGTTGGCTCCGGGTCTGGACGCCCTCCGGTTCTTGATCTCGTGGAGTGATAGGCATTTTCTATCCCACTTCTGACACCAAATGTTACGTACGTGGGGGGTGGGTACCGATAGAAAAATAGCACTGTTACGAAAATCAAGAATTACACTTTATTTCGGCACTATAATTACAAAAACTAATTACAATCGTTAAATTAAAACCGCTAATAAACACTTTCACAATCCCACAATCACTTGTTAACTCTCTTTAATTTTCTCTCTTGATCTTCACTGTATCGCTGTTTAGTTGAAACTGTCCCGCCGACTCGATCGTCGCTCTTTATATACCACGGTACACAATCCAGAACAATCGAGTAGGTTCAGGTACATTCTCGAGTCGACTTCTAATAATAATAATTAAATACCTAACCGTCGCGTCGGCCGGCTCGCGTGTTTATACCTACACCAAACAGTAGGTAAGTAGGTTTATACCTACTTGTGGTACGTCGGCCGGCTCGCGTGTTTTTACCTACACCCAACAGTAGGTAAGTAGGTTTATACCTACTTGTGGCGAGGTAAGGTAAGTACTTGTGTACTTGTGGCTTTCGAAATATACCACACTATTCTCGATCTTTCGAGATCCTTCTACTACATTCTGACGCATATAGGCACTGTGTAGTGGTGTGTATGCGTCGACTTGGATACTGGAATGTTCTTTAGGCCTCCCGAATGTTCGACGTACCTCTACGGCATTCTAGCCGTTTTGTTTCTCGACCCCGGGGCGTAACAATATTCTGAGTTCGCCTAATTTCGTATTCAAAATGCTTAATTAGTAGAAGGAAGACATTGTTTAGATGCAAACAGCGTCTTCAGGTTCAGGTACAATCACAGTCACGTACAATGTAATAATTACTGTTCTGTTCTCGATGTACTTGAAAATTCCTTGGTTGAGAGATCGCTAAACGAGTTCGCGCCACTCCAATTTGTATGTTGCCGCTCCCGACTCAGTACTACTCTGAACAGTTTGTTAACGTGTTCATTAACAAACTCTCGGTCCACTAAAATTTAGAGAGCAAGTTCGGAACATTTCAGGGTTGGTGAGGAACTTTACTATAAAAGTCAATTATTTGACTTAAATATATAAAAGTAAAAGTTGATTGAGTGACTGACGTATCAATGCACAACCGAAACGGCTAAACGCAGGTTATAAATCAATTATTTGACTTTTTATCATTTTATTTATGAGATTGCTGCTGCTGTGTTTCGTAAAAATAAAGTATACTAATTGCAAGTGATGTTGATTGAATATATCATTATAATTACATACAGAAATGCTTTGAAAGTCAGAGTACGTTTTTCACCATCCTGCTTAACGTTAAACAGTGATGCGGTCTACGATTAAGCCCTCTTTTTTGTTAGGCACCTGTTCAATCTGTGATATGAAAACTTCCAGACTGTACTGCGAAGGAAACACAAACTGTCAATTTATTCGACATTCTGGCGAGTCACACTAAGAAGCTTGACACAACCTGTTTAGATCGTTAAATGGACTGACAATCTGAAATGGATGACGTTTTGCCATTCTCCTGGTCAATTACATATAATCTATGACAATACTACACTTCACGCATTTTATACCAAAGCAGGGTAGGCAGAGGCACTTGCTGAAAAAATGCGGTTCACCAAGCGTATTTAACCCAATGTGACAGGGGATGAGTCCATCGCCGTTACAGGGCTCACACAACGTATGGTGTGCGGGTTTCATCACGATTTTCACCGCACGAGCATCGCGTTGCGTATGTACATATGGAAAAAGAGACGCATTGGTACACGTCCAGCAGACGGACTCGACCCGTGACCTCCCGATTGCGAGTCAAGTATCCGAGCACAGACGCTCGTAAATACATTACACGTTACATTACGGACGTACATTAGATCATTCTAAGGAAAAAACAAATAGTATCGCTTAATAAATATCATTACACATATGGTGCATGATGCAATATTTCATTGTGTTTATTGAGAAAGGTAGTGATTCATTTAAATACCGAGGTCATGTAATCCGCGAAAATGGCAGTTAAAATATTTCTTACATGGAGAGTGTAATTTTAAATTCTAATAAGAAAAGACAACACTTATTTGTCATATATGACTAGCTGACTCGGCAAACGTTGTTTTACCAATATACTTTATAGCCTATATGTTATTCTAGTTTATAAGCTACAATACTGCCAAGTTTCATCAAAATCCGTCCAGTACTTTGTGCGTGAAAGAAGGACAAACATCATCCATCCATCCATACATCCAGACATCCATCCAAACTTTCGCATTTGTAATATTAGTAGGATATATGTTTTTTCATGTGCCCTGAAGGAGTTCACATAGGCTACAGTAGATATTTTTAGTTAAGTTTTATAAAAAAATAATGCTTAATTGTGTTTCGTTATGTAGGTATATGTTATGTTTAAAATAGGTATTTTATTGTTTTTATTTTAGATTTAATATTGTACAGCATTACGCATTAGGCTAAACTGTTATGTAATGTTTGTTTGTGTGTGTAAATAAATAAATATATTACGAAATGGTTATTAATAACTGAACAAAAAATATATTTAGATTTACATCGGTTAGTATGGGAAAGTCTGAAAGTTCTGTTCTTAGAAACCATATCTTCGATTTTAGTAACAAGAAAAAGTTTAAAAAAGTTCGATTATTGTATTAAACACTGTGGTCAATTCAAACACCTACTAAAATAAATTGAAGTATCTGAAAACAATGCATTGTATTATTTAGACATGACATAATAACATTTACTGCTGAAGACCTTCAGAATCGATCCCTAAATAGAAATAATGTCCTCATGTGTTGATGTCATGAATGTGTTTTTTTCTCAAAACAACAGGCTTTGATTCCGAAGCTGAGTACTTGTGTGTTATTTTTAAAATATATGAATGCAGTTTTTCTTATTACTACAATCGATGAAATGGGGTTCCTAAGATCGGATCTTCGTTTGTCTTATAGTTTAAGACTTTCCCATACTGACAGTTGTAAATGAGCGACCCTGTATATTAAAGTATTTAAATTATTTGAGTTAAAGATGTATATTATTATATTAAAAACAAACAATATAATTAGTAACGTAGGCAATATTTTATATTGAAGTTCCCACGGAACGGAATGAACAGTTTAAAGTAGACAAACGTGCCTGCGGAAAAAGCGATGCGGGATTCTCGTCCTTGCTGTCTAACATATTGACATGTTTTATTGTCATTGTCTTTCTTTCTATCTAGTAGCATTTATCACAGGAGCATTGATACAGGAAGAAGAAAGCTCTTTCCTACGAATCGATACGTATTTTTAAAGAGTAGCAGTCACGTACGCGGTCACGCAGTCAAGTATAAAGGTGAATGTGCTTGTTGGCTGTAGGCGCATTTTCCATACCCACGTTCTTTTTGTATATAGATTTGAATTTGACATAAGTTGTCACTGTTGTGTTATTTTTCTTGGTGTTTGGTTTTTAGTTTTATCTCTATATTTTTTATTCCTTTACTCTAATCTCTCAATATATCTTTTCGATACCAACGGCTCATCTTTAATTTCGGCGGTGGACCTGTGACCCTAACAATTGGTCCTTCGAGCCGGATCGCAGAACTTAATGTTTTATACACCGCCGAAAATGGTGAGAACCCGAAGTGCTTGCCGTGAAGAGGGGAAACGTGCCCCCAATGGTACACCACGCCCGGAAGAACAGATGGATGAACAATCTTCCGAGGCGGGACCGGCCCCTGTACCACCGAAGGTAATATGCAGATTGAAGGAAGATACTTCCGCAGAGGAAGAGCGAGGAAGGATTGCCGACCCAACATTGGTTCCGATATCTGCCGGTACAGGACCTGTTTCCACAGTCACGGTACGATCGAAGAGATCTACTACTTCTGCTCTTAGAAAGCAGCTAGAGTTCGAGGCAGCCCAAAAGAAGGCTCAAATACAAATGGAACTCATCAATTTGAAACTTCAGGCTGACCTAGCTGACCTAGAAAGTCAATACAGTCCATCACATGTCGAAGATAAGACTGAAGTGAGTACACAAAGAGATGTAAAGGAGTGGCTAGAGCGGAGCCAGCAAGAGAACTGGGAGCAGGAGCAGCAAGTCCACCCAGAGGTTAAAATTGAGGACAAACTGCGCGCGCCGGCGAAGGAAGGATCCGGTAACGAAATGGAAATAGTCCAGACTCTTGCGAGCGCTATCAGCGCTCTAGTCAGTAACACGACCGAACAGTCGAACGCGCGCTTACTTAGCCGCATGAGCACGCCCAAAGATTTACCTGAGTTCGGAGGAGACCCACTCGAATGGCTACAGTTTAAGAGGGCTTTTGAGGAATCCACGGAGACCTGTGGTTATAGCACTCAGGAAAATTTACTGAGACTACGAAAGTGTTTGCGTGGCCCTGCTAAGGAAGCAGTATCTGCTCTGCTGATAAGTGCTTCATCATCAGATGCAGTCATGGAGGCACTGAACCTACGATTTGGGAACCCAGAGTATATTGTTACGAAATTAATTCATGATTTGAAGAGGCAACCATCGATGTCACCTGATTACCACAGAGATATTATAGAGTTTTCGGTAAAGATACAAAATTTCGTAGCTGCGGTGAGGGCCGTGGGTTACCAGGAAGAATACTTGCAGGGGGCTAGTATTGCATGTATATATATAGTAAGAAGAGAGACGAAAAGATTGTTTTCCTAGAAGACCAGCTGGAAGAAACATCAAGATTGACTAGAAAGAAAGTTATTGAAATAAAAAACGTATGCAGTACCGAACCCACCAGAGAAACAAAAGTGGGATTGATATCTTTGGTTTCTGAATTAGCAAAAACTGTTAACATGACTATTAACAAGTCAGACATAAGCGACATCTATAAAATAAACGGTAAAAAAGACAAAAATACAATTATTGTGGAATTTATGTCTGAACTAACGAAGGATGAAATGTTGCATAGCTGTAAGACCTTCAACAAAAACAGCAATAATTATAAGCTGAGCAACAAACATCTTGGCCTAACTAAAAATCCAGATGAGCCGATATTTGTAGCTGAACACTTAACTGCAAAAGCTTCACGTCTTTTCTTCTTAGCACGAGATTTGAAACGCTCCAAAAACTACAGATTTTGCTGGACATCTTTTGGCAGGGTCTTTCTGAAGAAGAACGAAAATTCTAAGACTGTGTGGATTAAATCCGAAGAACAACTGCAGTCCCTATGGATGGACTGACTAGGTTTGGGTCTAATTAATACTTATTGTTTCCTTATAATTCAATTAGTCCGCTATAACGATTGTTTTTATCACTATTACATAATTGAAGTGCCTCTAAACAACAGGCATATCTGTCCTCAAACGCTATATCAACATGTTTATACTTATGTATATAATGGTATATATTTTGTAACAATTATTGGTTATATACACGTACTTTTATATGCACATGTTAGCTCACATACCAGTCAAGATCCTTACATTCTCCTAAAAACACAAACAGTACTTATTACATCTAAACCTAAATCAAAAAATACTATTGCTTTATTAATTGTTTTTAAAATAATTAGAGCTCGTCTACAGGTGTACAACTATGTCATAACTTGCTCTCAATATGGATAACTCTACATCTACCGTTATTGATGAAATAGACAATCTGACATATAATATTACATCACTAGAAACCACTATTGAACATTTTAATAACACTGTCCCTATAGAAAACAGTTTCCTTTCTATCGTTACACAAAATATTAGAAGCGTCCACAAAACCTCAAACTTAGATAGCCTAGACATTGAAATTGAAACATTAAATAAAAGTATTGACGTTATAGTATTAACTGAATGCAGAATAGATCCTGATAAACCAGTACCACAAAAAACTAACTACATGACCCATAATACTGCAAGAAAAGTCAATCAAAATGACGGCGTTGTTGTTTTTATAAAAAAATCTCTGAACTATAGCGTTAAAGAAATTTCATTAGAAGGCGCCTCATGTCTGGAGGTCACACTAAAAAACTCGACATACAACTTGACTTTGATCTGCATTTACCGCCCCCCATCGGGTAATCAAAACCAGTTTATAAATTCTTTATCCACCTATCTAGATTCCCCCTGGTTAAGATCAAATGTAATAATGACAGGGGATATTAATATAAATATTATAAGGGGTAACAAGGACAAATTTGCAGATGCCTATCTAGATACATTGGCCTCTTATAGATTACTACCCGGTCACACTTTTGACACCAGAATGAATAGCTGCCTGGACCATATAAACACTAACCTTGATACAACACGTTTTAAAGCGTTTGTAGGTGTTCTGGACACCACCGTCACTGACCATAAGATGACAGTAATTTATGTGTATACATTAAATAAATGTAAAACCTTGCCAAAAATAAAAACTGTTACGAATTATGAGGAAGCTGTACAATATTTACAAACAAACTACAATCCCGAATTGTTAAACATTAAAAATCCAAATTTACTAGCACATGAATTAATTAAATCCATTACAGAAGCAATATACAAAAATACCAAAACTACAAAAGTGTCAAATAATAAAATAATAATAAAACCCTGGATAACTCCAGGAATTCTAAGATGCATTAAAAATAGAAATAAATTACAACAACAATTAAACAAAGACGAACATAATGAAGTCTTAAAAATAACATACCGAAGATACAGAAATTATTGTAACAACTTAGTTAAAAAACTTAAAGATAGATACGAAAATGAATTAATAAATAAATCTAAATCTAACAATAAATCTCTTTGGAACTGCATAAAAAAGATCACTAACCTCAACAAACAAAAACAGCAAAACATAGAACTCTCACAACTGAAAACTACTCCCATTGAATCAGCAAACTTTTTAAACGATTATTTTATTAATATTGGGAAATCTATAGCATCTGACATTTCCATCGATCATTGTCTTGTCCAAAATAATTTTAACGAACCTTCATCACCGATTAATTCTTTTGGAATGTTGCTCCCTGATGAATCGGAAGTTGAAACAATCATAAACAACTTAAAAACTGAATCAGCTACAGGATGTGACAATATTCCAACAAAATTCATAAAACTAGCAAGAAAGGTATTGATTCCTCTTATCACTCAACTTTGTTGTCTGTCAATTGAAAACGGTATATTTCCTTCCGAGCTAAAACGATCCATTATACATCCTGTGCATAAGGGTGGACCCAGAGACGATGTCAATAATTATCGTCCCATCTCTGTGTTGCCAGTAATTTCTAAAATCTTCGAAAAAATCATCAACACCAGACTCATTACATTTCTGAATAAATACAACTTACTCTCAAAATCACAATACGGCTTTCGAGAGGGGGTTTCTACTGAAGATGCAATACATGACCTAACTGCAGATATAACAGATCATCTCGATAACAATAAAAAAACACTTTGTTTATTTCTAGACCTCAAAAAGGCTTTTGACACCGTCTCTGTACCCATTCTTTTACGCAAAATTGAAAAAATTGGCATTAGAGGGGATCTCTTAAAAGTTCTAACAGATTACTTGCAGGATCGAACCCAACGTGTAAAAATCAATGATATCTTTAGTACCGATGAACCAACCACATCCTATGGTATCCCACAGGGTAGTGTTCTTGGCCCCACACTATTTTTAGTGTACATCAATGATCTCACGAATTTAAAACTTGCAAATGGTCGGGTCTTCTCTTACGCTGACGACACTGCCTTACTTTTTCAGGGAAAGAAGTGGACAGATACTTTCTTATCAGCAGAGATTGGATTACATTCGGTAATGAACTGGCTACGAACTAACTTTCTATCACTAAATCTCTTAAAAACGAACTACATTACATTTTCCTTAAAAGCTTCTACTCAACCTAGTATAAACTATTTTATAAAAGCTCATAAGTGCAACATGACTAATATCAAGGATTGTGCCTGCTTAATAATCGAAAGAGTTACAACTACCAAATATCTAGGTGTTATAATTGACAATAAATTAACCTGGTATCCTCATATTGACGCAGTTGCTAATAGAGCTCGTAAAATGATCTGGATTTTTAAACGTCTCCGTAATATCTGTGATGTAAAACTTATAATCTACATTTATAAAACATTAGTACAATCAATTCTTCTTTACAGCATTAGAATCTGGGGTGGCAGTTCTAAAACGACTTTTCTAAGTATTGAGCGAGCACAAAGAGCGTTATTAAAATACATGCTTCGTAAAAGTATACTACATAATACAGTTAAGCTATATAAAGACGCTGGTCTGCTAACGGTAAGACAGTTATACATATTACATTGCGTACTAAAAGTTCATAAAAACTTGCATTATGATGTGTCCGTATTAAATAAACGTAATCATTCCAAAGTTATCAAACAAAAAAGAACAAAAACCAAATTTGCCTCTAAGCAGTTTGATGCTCAGTCTATAAAATTATACAATGATACAAATAGAGCTCTAAATATTTACACGATGAATCTTAGAGAGTGTAAAATTAAAGTGACTGAATGGCTTAAAGGTCTAGATTATGATGAAACAGAAAATTTACTAAAAGAGATATCTTAATATAGTAATAAATATTTAAGTCTAAAATTAAAATTGAATTATAAGAAAGAAACAGTACTGAAATAGATTAACTAAGATGTTTTGAAGGTATGATTGGTTATTATGTGTATGTGTGTGTACGTGTATATGGGTGTGTGTATATGTGTATGTGTATCTATATATATATGTATAATATATATAATTAATATATTATATATATATGTTAATGCATTGACAACTTAATATGTAACAGTGTCTAAAAGTTCATATAAATACTTACTTGTCAAATCACATAATTATACTAACTACTAAAACAGTTATAAAAGATAAGTAATTTTTAACAGAGTAACATTAAGGCTAACAAATATTTTATAAAAAAAAAATTGATACCAAATCTGCAAAAATGTACTGAAGTTCAAAGTTGTTGTGGTTGCATTATATGTTTACTCTGTTTGCTAATGACATCTATCCGCCTCTGCGAACGAAAATAGGCTCTAATCTGTGCGTATATAGGTTCAATTTAAATTAACCCGCCGAGAATGAACGCAACTTGTTTGCTACAATAGCAATGCAAGTTCTACTATTGATATGATTTTTCGCTGATGTATCGTAACCTAATTTAACTGCCAGTAGATCTTACTATTAAGTCTCATATTGCGTTTGGGTATGTAATTATTAATTAATTAGTATATAATAAAATTTATTGAATGTCTTATATTGTAAACTACGTATTACGAACTTTGTAAGTGAACTGTATGGAATGAGCAGGCTCCCCTAACACAGGTTTATAACTTAACTGGGGAGTCTAAACACTTTGTAAAAACTCAATGACGAATAAAGACATTTTGATTTTGACATTTTTGATTTTGATTGCCAATATGATTCTTTCCAAATTACCTACTATTTTGGTGTCTAAATGGACCGATTACAGCTACCCACTTATAAAAGACGGCAATAAGTCCAGAATGGATCTAGTATGTGAATTCTTGACCTGTGAAGCCAAGAAAACAGCGACTACCACTTCAACTTTGGCAATGATGTACGCTCGAAGCAATCAGCCGAAGTACAAGCTAGAGAGGAATAGCCACAGCGTGTTACTTCAGCAACAAATTGACCAGAATGCAATACCCGGACCGAGCACTGACAAGAAATGTCTCTTTTGTCGATTTTCAGCGCACAGTTTACTAGATTGTAAAACGTTTAAGAAGGCGTTACGGAAGGATAGATGGCGACATGTCAAACGCTTTGGAATCTGCTACAAGTGCTTGGTGGCACGACACGAGCGCGCAGCTTGCCGCGCGCCCGCCTGTGGTCTGGACGGCTGCGGCGAGAGCCACCACCAGCTGCTTCACTACGCGCCAGCGCCCGCCAGCTCCTTAGGTATTCAGGAAGTATCATGTTTGCCGACTGTGAGTAATAAGCCTATTGTAGAAACTGTTACAAATATTAATAACACTTGTGACGTAGGTTTGCTAAAGGTTGTGCCTATAAAGATCTTCGGTTCTAATTTAGTCGTTAATACGTACGCCTTATTGGACGACGGACCCACGGTGCCATTAATTAGCGAAGATTTAGCGAAGAGAGCCGGTCTGCGAGGCCGCAGAGAGGTTATGCGTGTGTCAGGTGCGTTCAACTCTAACGAGCTTGTTTGCGAATCTCAAGTCATTAACTTAAATTTATCTAGTTGTAACAATGATAGTAAGGTGTACAATGTTAATGTTCGTAGCGTTAAAGAATTAAAATTGCCTAAACAGTGTTTATCGGCTGTCGATTGTAACAGGTATAGCCATCTGAAGGAATTACAAGATATACATTTTTGTAACATTGATTGTATACCTGAAGTGTTGCTAGGTCAGGACAATTATAATTTACTATTTCCTTTTGAAATTGTAATGGGCAAGGCAAATGAGCCGTCAGCCACACGTACTCCACTCGGGTGGTGCGTCCACGGGAGAGTGCCGGAGCCGCTGACGTGGCGCTACGCGCACAGCACGCTGCTGCTAAGCGCGGACACGCCAGACACGCCGCCGCCGGATGAGGTAGCTCGCGAGCTGAGCTCTTTACACGAGGAGGTACGTCGCTCCTTTGCTATCGATTACTTAGGGGTCTCGTTAAAGTCGAGACAAAACAAAGATGACGTTCGAGCGCAAGAGATCCTGGATAGTACTGCCACGCTGGTTAACAACAGGTGGGTCGTAGGATTGCCTTGGAAGGACGAACACAGCATCTTACCTGACAGCTACCCGAATGCCGCTAAACACCTGAAAGGAGTGGAAAAGAAAATGGTACTTAACGATGAGTTTGGAGCAAGATACAAAGAGCGTGTATCGCACCTTTTTGAAAATGATTTTGCGCGGGAAATGACTTCAAAAGAAGCACAGCTACGTCCCCCGCATACGTGGTATCTACCTCACTTCGGGGTAGATAACCCTAATAAAAAGAAACTACGTCTTGTCTTCGATGCAGCCGCCAAAACTAACAACATGTCACTAAACGATTTTCTCTTAACCGGACCCGACTTATTAAAGTCACTTTTCGGTATATTGCTCAGGTTCAGAGAAAATCGTATAGCCGTCACCGGTGACATATAGGACATGTTCTTAAGGGTCAAGATAAGGCCTGAAGATCAAGATGCTTTTAGGTTCTTATGGAGACCGGATGTCAATGGCGAGGTGAAAACCTACGCGATGACATCGTTACTTTTCGGTGCTAACTGTTCGCCGTTTGTAGCGCAATTCGTGAAGAATAAGAACGCCGACCGATTCGATTAGGTAATGCCCGAAGCCGCTGCCGCCGTCCGCGAACAGCACTACATGGACGACTACATACATAGTCTACCGGATGAAGCCACAGCCATCGAGATGGCACGCAATGTCAAGTACATTCACAGTCAGGGTGGTTTCGAAATTAGAAATTGGACAAGTAACAGTGTAGCCGTACTCGAGAGCCTTCCAAAAGAATGCTTAGGCGCAGCCGCCACGAGCTTCAAACTAGGACAACCTTACCAGGGAGAGCGAACCTTAGGGCTCATTTGGTACCCGGGTAAGGACGAACTGGGGTTTGATGTCTCATTAAAACGTATCCCAGAAGCTGTCGTCAGAGGTGAACAACCGCCTACAAAGAGGGTTATGTTAAAAGTTGTCATGTCTATTTTTGACGTTTTTGGGTTTCTAGCTCCGTTTACCGTACAAGGTAAAATAATTCTACAGGATGCCTGGAGATCTAATATAGACTGGGACGACACACTACCCGACACTATTTTAGCCAAGTGGTACATCTGGGTCGAACTTCTGCAGTCGATCAAAAATATTCGTATACCACGGTGCCATCACGCCAGCCATTTGACCAAAGCTATGTGTGCCGTCGCTTACTGGCGCTGGACGGATAACAATACGATAAAGGTATCGTTTGTAGCCAGTAAATGTCGTGTCGCTCCGGTGAAGCCCATCACGATCCCGCGTCTAGAGCTCCAGGTCGCGGTCCTAGCTGCGAGATTAGCCGACACTATTGGCAAGGATCAAACACTGAAGCCACAAAGGCGATATTTTTGGTGTGACAGCTCGGTAGTGCTTCATTGGATTACAAATGAATCACGGAGCTATAAAATCTTCGTGGCTAACCGTCTTGGCGAGATAGACGAGCTGTCTAACATTACGGAATGGCGATATGTCCCTACCAAATTGAACGCAGCTGACCTGGCAACGCGCGAAAACTTCGATGTTGAAGTGCTGAAAAATACGTGGTTCACGGGCCCTTCATTTTTATGCCAAGATGAATCTTACTGGCCACAAAACACAGTCTTGACGTCTGAGGTGACCAGCGTCGAATGCCTTACGTTGTCTGTAGAACCCGAGACCTTTGCGATACCTGATGTGGACAGGTTCTCAAGTTGGTTACGTCTCGTGCGGTCTACTGCCTCCGTACTGAAATTCGTGCATCTTTGCAGGCATCGGGATACTGATGACGTCACACGCATGGAACTGGCATCAAGGATGTTAATTAAATACGCACAGGTGCAGTCGTTCGAGAGTGAAATAAGCCTACTACAAAATAATGAAGCTCTGCATCAAACAAGCAAACTTATCAGCTTGACTCCTTACTTAGATGAGGTTGGCATATTACGCTGTAGAGATCGTGTGGATGCAGCTAGTGATGTGTCGCAAGAGGCCAAGAGACCCATCATACTTGACGGAAGAAGTCATGTTACTAGGCTCATCGTGAAGCACTACCATGAACGCAAGGCGCATGCCAACCAAGAGACAGTCGTGAACGATCTGAAGCAAGCTTACTGGATCGTCAGAATACGACCCACAGTGAAGAACATTGCTTCCAGATGTATGCTCTGCCGCTTGCGCAAGGCGAAACCCGAGACTCCTCTGATGGGAGATCTACCGGAAGCGCGCGTGGCACACCATCAACGTCCTTTTACGCACTGTGGAGTCGACCTATTTGGGCCCATGGACGTTACTATTGGAAGACGCAATGGAGGAAAGCGCAGGCCCTGACTGATATGTTCTGGAAGAGATGGTTGAGGGAAGCTCTTCCAGAGCTAATACCCAGGAAGAAGTGGAATACCGAATAACGCCAGTTGCAGGAAGGTGACCTGGTTTTCATTGCTGATCCAGATGCCCCACGTAACGTATGGCCGAAGGGCATCATCAAAAAGATTTACCCGGGCAAAGACCAGCGCGTTAGGATGGTAGATGTCCGCACTGCAACAGGCGTGCTGAAGCGTTCGGCGGCGCGGATCGCTCGAATCCCTGTGAGTGGTGAGTGCTGAAGCAGTACTGGGGTGGGGAACGTTGGCTGTAGGCTCATTTTCCATACCCACGTTCTTTTTGTATATATATTTGAATTTGACATAAGTTGTCACTGTTGTGTTATTTTTCTTGGTGTTTGGTTTTTAGTTTTATCTCTATATTTTTTATTCCTTTACTCTAATCTCTCAATATATCTTTTCGATACCAACGGCTAATCTTTAATTTCGGCGGTGGACCTGTGACCCTAACAGTGCTGATAAATAAAAGTCTTGTTGTGTAAACTAAAAAGGTAGTGGATAAACTCTCAGCGCGGTGTTCATAAAGTTAAAACATCGCTAGTGCTCTGCCAGTAAATGTATCTAAAGCTGGTCAAATATACGCCCAATCACGGACAAACGGGTGCTTAGTTGACGTCAAACTAGATAGTTATCGTTTTATTTTTTTATTAACATGTGGGTCGTAAGAGGCGACCGAGGGACCTCTCTAGAGAACGGGCAGCACCGCTCTCTGTGTGTTAAGTCACAACACCACTGCGAGTCTCAGCTCTCGTCCAGCAGACGTTCTGAGGCTGATGATTATGTCTTGTATCTTTGTTCCTAAGTTAATAACTAAACAGTGTTTTAATAAGTTAATCATCTTATACTTATATTATAAATGGGAAAGTGAGTTTGTTTGTTCCGCTTTCACGCCGTGACTATTGAACCGATTGCTTTGAAATTTTGCAGACGTATAGTTAACATCCGAGATATCATCCATATAATAAGCACCAAGTTTTGAAAAATAAAATTTTATATCCGTTGATTTTATTAAGTTTGGTTGTTTTATTTTGGGTTTTTATAGTTAGTATAGTTAAACGTGAGTTTACAATTAATAAATAAATAGAGAATCACAGTAAATAACTCATGGTTTTTATTTTACAAACCTCTTCATGCAATATTCTGGGAGTTTCTAGAAAATATTAAAAAAAGTCAATATCTCAAGAACTATTAATTTCCGACCATACATATGGAGGTTTATTTTATTGCATTTTAACTCCTCTATCACCCCATACCAGGAATACGTCGAGTTACAGGTAACCCTGTATACTGTACTTTCAGTTTTTAACTGGGAATAGTATAGACATCAATTCAACGAACAAAAACGATCTCCTACACAGTTGCAGTAATAAATTACAGAATTTTCAGCAATTAAAATCGCAATAGTTCTCGGATGTTCCACCATCGGCGCGAGCATCCGACGGTGACGTGATTAATGAAGACTATCTATTACCTACTTTGTTATCAGTATTTTCTAAGGGAATGGTACTATTATTTAAGCTTATTCATTACCTCTTCTTGAAAAAAAATCCGTTCTATTGCTATTAACAAGAAGAAATAATTCGATTTGAAAGAAGTTTTTTTTCAGACTTTTATACCACCGCATTTGAATTTCACTTGCGTTCTGACATCGCTACGTAGAATTATGACCTAGTGTATAATGTTTGCGGTTCCGGAAAACAAAATTCGAATTATTTTTATATCTTTTGAATATTCAATTTTGGTTTCATCACAAGAGGAGCTGGTGCGTGCGGTCACGTTAAAAATTCTTCTTTCAACCCCTTTCTCAAAGTGTGTGGGGGATTGTTGCCCCACGTAAATAGTATTCCCGTGTATTATCATAAGCTTGTTCCAGTTTCATACATCAACGACCGATATTCTTTGTAACCCTTTCAAACACCATTACATACTTTTAATTATTATTAAGTAATTAATCGGTTTATTTAGCTTACCGCTACGTTTTTAGTTTGACTAAAATTTAGTAACTTGAATTTAACCCACTCGATTCCTGTTGACGGATTTACTTGATATTTAGGTCACATGGCGAGTTCCGATGACAATACAATTTTATGTATTTATTATGATAGATATTTTTTTAATAAAACGTGCACGGACATTATAATTCAATATTGTTCACCGGGTATAGTATGTTTTAGTATTATTGTTTTATATTGTAAATCTATGATGGCCACCGTTACAAAATGGCGGATTACTTATTCTTTCACAATCCCTACAATATGGGTGTCAAATGAAAGGGCTCCAGTACAGTAGGTAGTACAGTAGGTACAATATAATAAACCCATATTCACCATGCCTGAGGGCGTCCTGCACTCCGTTTCCCGAGACGCCAACTCCACTAGATAACTCGTTTACACCTACGGTCATCGATTCTACGGCTAATATGGCCGGCCCACTGCACTTTAGCTTGCTAATCCGATGAGTTATGTTGATGACTTTGGTTCTCTGTCAGATCATAGCCCTTTCCATAACACGATTTGCAATGTTGAGTTTGTGCGCCAGCCGTGCCGTCAGTGTCCACGTCCCAGCTATGACATGAAACATATATATATATATATTATATATAATATATATATATATATATATATATGTCGGATGTCGGAGCCTCGCCGGCGTCAGGGCCGCCGGCCAGTGGAGAAGGAGCGTTTTGCATTAGGGTAGCTCGAGCAACAAGTACACTTGGTAGGACAATAAGTCAATTTAATTCTGATAGCCTATGAAACAGACACACTCGTGATCACTCTAATCAGGGATAATCCCACCACCACCCAAGCCCTGCCTGCCTCTCGGCGTACGGGCCATTCTCTGGAGACGTGCGCATCTACTTGCTTTTGCCTTTTTTCAACGCACACGTTTTCTTGACTCCATACAAATTATCTTTATCCGTCCCTGTTTTGTTGCCAACTCTCCCCCTTCTGGGGCATGACGACCACATTACGGAGACTTCGCGTCGGTCCTCGTCGCGTCTTCAGTCGTTAAC
>SJJU01071478.1:0-15768 GCA_012932125.1 Conopomorpha cramerella | reverse complement strand
GGTTTTGGTCGGTCGGAACGTGCCTCCACTTACATTGTTCAGTAGCTTCTAATATTGTAGCTACTCGGTTACGTACAAACGGCTGAAGCTTGCTGGGCAATTTCTTCAGCCAACCAAGTACAATGGTGGAGTCACACCAGAATGTGGTGGGTGGTAAATTATCGCGAATAGTATTGAGCATTTTCTCATACAACCGAACACCCAAAAGAGCTGCACATAGTTCTAGACGAGGAATAGTAGTAGGCTTTATGGGTACCACCTTACTCTTAGCGAACAGCAAACGCACCAGAGTTTCATTTACGCTAGTACTCTTCACGTACAAACACGCGCCATAGGCACGCTCAGATGCATCAGTGAAGATATGAAACTCCACTGATGTGTTATTGTCACACACGACACGGCGTGGCACCCCAAGCTGTGTCAACGTAGAAAATTCAGATAGCATCCCAGTAAATGTAGTCATAAGATCAGTAGGCAGATCCTCGTCCCATGACAGTTTCAAAAGCCATAACTTCTGCAACAGCATTTTAAAAATAATAACGCACGGAGCCAGGAGTCCCAATGGGTCGAAAATTCGTGCTGTAACTGATAATAGATCGCGTTTGCTTCGAACCCGTGAACAATCGATTTCGTTGGGAAAACCTAGCGTGTCAGAAGTGCAGTGCCATCCGAGGCCAAGAGTCTTTGTCATAGTATTGTCACCGAAATTTAAGTCTTGTGACTGTGAACAATCAGTGTTGACTAGACGAGGCTCGTTGGACTTCCACTTGCGTAGAGACATACACGCTGAAGCCAAAACAGAAGTAACACTGTCTCGTACACGTACTGCTTCTGAAAAATCATCTGTGCCCGTTAGTAAGTCATCAACAAAAAAATCGTGAAGAATGACTTTACCAATAGTATCGTCGATGCATTCTAGCCCAAGTTGGTGTAAACACCTAGTAGCTAGAAACGGAGCACTTGCAGTACCGTATGTGACAGTGTTCAGTTGAAAGGCCTTAACAGGACTGGAAGGGTTGTCACGCCATACAATTTGTTGGCAATGCCGATCATTGGGATGTAAGACTACCTGCCGGTACATCTTTTCGATGTCGGCAGACAGGATATATTTATGAAAACGGAACCTTAATAAAATAGACGACAGTTCATCCTGCACTACCGGGCCCACCATTTGAATGTTATTCAAAGAAACGCCGGAACTAGTCGGGCTACTGGCATTAAAAACAACTCGTAATTTAGTTGTGGTACTACTCTCGCGCAGCACACCATGGTGTGGGATGAAATAGGCAGAATCGGTGTTCAGAGAGCACTCAGACATATGACCGAGGGAGAAATACTCCGACATAAAGTCTCGGTACATATTTTCTAAGTGGGGTTGTTTCTGATTTCGCCTTTCTAATGATACTAGGCACCTCTTTGCTCGCAGCAAAGAATCACCCAGTACGTCGGGAGACTCCTTTAGAGGGAGTCGCACGCAAAAGCGACCGTTACTTAAACGAGTAGTATTTGTAACGAAATGGTTCTCACATTGTCGCTCTTCAATGGAATACGGTGATTTGTGGTTTACCTCTTCCAGTTGCCAAAAACGCGACAGCTGATTCTGTACGTCATAGTCAATATTCGGTAACTGGACTTTCAAAAAATTACAATAATATCGATTAGATGGGTGACCCGTGTTGATAGGGCCAGAAACAAGCCATCCAAGTCTGCTATCACACAAAATAGGTTTACCTGTACCTAACTTAATTTGTTGTGAACCAATAAGGTCCCAAAACACATCAGCGCCTAATATTAGATCAATAGCAGATTGTTTATAAAAATAAGGATCAGCCAAATGTATATCAGCTGGTATGTTTAAGTTTGCAATGTTGATCAAACGACTAGGAATATTTTCTGAGATCTGTGGCAAAACAAAACAAGGAATTAGCGTGGAAAATGTCTCATTAAGCGACTGCAAACGAATATTGCACATTTTACCTACTTGTGACATTGAATTATTAATGCCTTGAATAAAATTATTACAAGGGTTATAGGGTAGATTAAGCTTATCAAATAATCTACTGGTCACAATACAGGAAGTACTTCCGCTGTCTAATACTGCGCGAGCTATAATCGGGTGATTATTATAATCATATATATGAACTAAGGCTGTTGATAACAACACCTCGCTCGTAGTATCACTCAGCGCTGTAGCAGTTCCGATCGCTGACAAAGTAATATCGCTGCTGCCGGCACATTCAGCGCTGCGAGCGCTCAAAGGGACAGGCGGCGGCGATCGGCGTGACAACAAATTAGTATCACTGGAATGCGGTTCCTGTGCAGAATACTTTTTTTCAGTTAGGTGAATCAAAGTGTTATGTTTGCGTTTACATATTTTACACCCAGGCCTTTTACATTGATTTGAATAGTGACCAACACGGAAACAATTGTGGCAAATCTTAAAATTCAGCAATGCTTGTTTTCGTTCCTTTATAGAAAGCGACAAAAACTGTGAACAATTATTTAAATTGTGTTCACCGCGACATTTCGGACATGAGTTTACAGAAGGATTGGTTTGCTGGACAGACATCATAGTATGCAGTTTGTGCTGATTTTTTGTGGATGAAGTGTGCGAGTGAGAAAGACGAGACAATTCTAAAGTTTCTATAACGTCAGCCCGGTTACGAAGGAATTCAATGAACTGAGTTAAATGTATTGAACTGTTTTTGTCTGTGCGACCTTTGAACTCTTCCCACTCACGCAGTGTCTTAGAATCTAGTTTATTAGTGAAAATGTAAATCAGTAGTGTATCCCATTTGTTCACAGGTTCACCTAATGATTCTAGGGCGCGCAAGTTCTTATTTATCTGATCAATTAGACCCTTTAAAATAGATGATGACTCATTTGTGACAGATGGAATATTGAATATGGCAGAAACATGATTTTGAATAAGTAATCTTTTGTTATCGTACCTGTCACAAAGAAGCTGCCAGGCTAGATCATACGAACTCGCGGAAAATTCCACAGATTTCAGTACAACCGACGCAGAACCATCCAACGATGATCTTAGGTAGTGAAATTTATTTATCTTATCAATGTCATCATTGCTATGAATTAGACTCGAAAATGTATCCTTAAACTCAAGCCAATTGTCATAGGAGCCACTGAACTTCGGCAGTTGAATAGTGGGCAGTTTAACAAGCATATTCTTAGTGTGGGATTGACCTGAGACAGACAATGATTTGTAACATTCCTTGTCATCAGCTGACTTAGCAGATGACAGGATGTCCTGTGCCTGAGTTAGTGCACGAAAGTATTGATTTTCGAAAGAATTTCTTTCTGACAACTGTACTTCAAGTGTGTCCGTGACACATTCTATTTGTAATTGCAATTCATCAAACCTTCCATAAAGTAATTCAATTTTATTTATCCGCAATTGTAACTCACGCGACAAAGATGCATCCATTTTCCCAACATCCAACATCTCAACATAATTGGCAAATGTTGTAAGCTGTCCTTTAAAACTGCCTCTTTTCTTGATTAACATTTTAAAATCCGATTCGTCAGTCATTTTGGGAAACGAGGTAGATCAACCTGGAACGTTATACAATAACAAATTAATATTGCACACCTTAACTATTAAATACTTAGTACTTATTACAAAGCTAAGAAAGTGTCGACTGAATTAAGATGTATTTTATACCTTGAAAGATTAAACACAGCGAAATAACTGTAAAAATACACTTAAAGAATAATAGTACGGACTATTTAGTCACGAAAATACATGTATGTAACTACTTACAATGAAAAATAATAATATATAGGATAACCTATGAAGTATGAAACTTACTCAAGTATTTTATACAGAACGAATAATACACAAAATACAAATAATAAATTGAGATAAAGATGTAATATATGCCAAGACAGTTAATTAACGCTGCATTTGTCAGCTGTACTGTATAAATAAGTACGAATTAACTTCATGTCTTATAGCACTAGCTAATCCAAAATGGTGGTTAACTACAATCTATAACTCATTTAATGTGTAAGTAATTAAATTGTACTGACCTGTGAGGTACACTAAAATAAACTAAATACTACCTGATAATGAGTGTTGGTAAAATTAATTAAATTTAAACACAAAACAGTTTGTAATATGCAAATGTCTTCTTCACTGCACAAACACAATGACTTAGCAACGTGGCTTCCCGGTGTTAAGTCTCTGTTCTTGAAATATCTTGATAAATCAACACTTCTCTTTGGTGGATCTCTTGTGATATCCGGCTCGAAGGACCATGTATATAAATCAGGCAGCAAAAATGATGTAAACTTCGTTCTTCAATTAATCTGTTTATTTTATTGCTCACACATATGTCGATGTGTTATCGACGTCAGTACGAAGACAAAAAAAACGTAGCCTTAAAATAAGGTTTAGCAATATACTACAGTACAAATAAAATGTTGCCGAACCAAAGGGAAAGGCGCTGATACTTTAAATTTATACAAAACCAAATATAAAGACTTTTAAACCCCAACACAGACAACGGTATATACTTACTTAAATACATTTTTGTTTTGTTTTAAATACATACATATATAAATAAAACACCCAGACACATCCAACAAGTACTTAAAAGCTCATCACCAAAGCACCCTACGGAATAGAGGCAGACATGCTGACCACTACACCAACGGGCCCGTCAATAATTTTAATTTATTTAGTTTATTAGTTCAACCATAACCATTCCCTTATTCTGATATTAAATTTTCTAAAGCCCCTCTGTTGTATAGAAGACAGCGAATTAACATTTACATAGCATTTCAATTTAATATTTTATTTGTGTGCCATATTGAACTACCTACCTCCACCAGCTTTGCTGTCCCGGGAGGGTGTCCCCTAGGAGCCTTTCATATGCTCCGTCATTTCTGAAACAAAAGCATTGATGTAAACTTTGTACCTACTATAACATACTAAGTATATAAATCATGAAAATAATTATTATTTGTCAGCACAATGAATTTATTGTACCTACTTAGCTTCAACAAAATAAATCATTGATCTAATTTCTTTCTTAAAACAGAACTTTTGTAACAAATTGAGAATTGTGTATCAGATTAATATTAGGGAAAAAATATTCAATAGAACAAAGAGGAGCGGGCTACCCATACTGTTCCAAATTTATTTTATAGGTACCTATTGAATCAAGTACCATTTTAATTAGGTATAACTAAATTGATGTAGACCTTTTCAATGGTTTAAATACTAAAATCAAAAATATATAGGTATACAGTACAGACTTATGTAAGTAATTTATTATTACAGAGTTTATTTGAGCTAATTTGTACTGTAGATGCTACTATTGATGGAAAAAATAATTTTCTTTCATATCAATAGTTTATTAGTTATTTTTATAAAAGAAAATTATTGGAACTGCACTAATATAAATTTAGTATAATAATACAATAAGTCTATGTCTACTAAGATCTTTTAGGCAAGAACAAAATGAGACCTATCATACTAAGTAGGTACTTATCTGCATACTTACCTAATGATCTACAGAACACTAAGATCTAGTGTATAATATTATAGTGCAGGATCACTACATACCTACAACTAACTACATTCTATCTACATATGGGTAACTTACTCAACGGGCCCCCAATAACACCAGGTGTTTAAACTGAAGGTCCAGGAAATTAGGTTATTGTAAATATACATAATAGTAAATCAGCGTAGTTGTATGCAAGTTGCTGGTAAATGCGCTCGTGATTGAGTGATGGGGATGGGCAATGTTAGTTAGCTGTACCTAGGTATTGTACTATATTCAGAGAACGTGCATGACGCTTCGTTGAAAGTGCATGGAACCGCGCCTATGATTGTCATGTAAGTAAGTAAATAATGGGCTGATAATAAACTTATTTAAATTGAATATCCTAAATGTGTCACGTACATAATAGGTTACAAATTTATTAACAGAAAAATGAATTAATTTACTTACAGTTTCCAAAGTGACGCCATTCTCGTTGAGAAAGTAGAAGTGGAATGAATGACTCCGGCGCAAGCAATACATAAACAAATAATTTCGCAACAATTTTATTACAACTTTCTCGGTGTGTCCTTGCCCTCCTACTTCCGTATCTCTTTTACCTCTATACATATGGATTTGGAGGACAAGGCCACGTGCGACTGCTAGGAGGTATAACTTAATGCCATATTTATGGCGTTTTCCCTTGATGAACTGTCTTATTCCACTTCGTCCTCTGGACAAGATTATTGATTCATCAATGGACAGTTCTTCGCCTGGTTTATACAATTCAATCATTTTTTCATTAAAATACTTAATGATTGTGTCTAGGTTCTCTTCTCCGAATTTCATGCATCTAAATATTAACAGAAACCTGTTCCTTGACATAAATTTTGCAGGAAATAAATTGAACAGGTAGTCATTTTTCCAATAATCAGAATATCTGTTTACTTTAATGTGTCCCATGTGAAATAATATTCCCAGAAATTTAAACATTTCCTCAATATTTGTGTCTTTCCAGACTTTTATCCTGGCATGGCGTAGTGTTGCTTGGGCCAGCAGATTCTGACCACATTCGTTTGTTGCAGCTACGATTTGCCTCATGAATTCCATCGTAAATAACAAATTAAAAAAATCAACAGGTGTCCTTGCCTCTCCCGTATTCACAATTTCTTCTCCAGTAAATGAAGACCGAGTCCTAGACGTTCTAGGACAACCTAAAGTCCACTCTTCATTATTATCGGTAGTAACATCTGTTTCGACTTCTTCCGAAGAAGAACTGTCATCATCGATGTTACTGCACAAAAATAGAATAGATAGGTAAGTAGGTAAGGTACCCCTACATACACTAATAGCACACTAACATAAATATGGATTGTACCTATATTAAATATAAAATAAATATAAATAAATATTTTACAACAACAAACACATTGCCTTCATCCCATTTTAAGTAGCTAAAGCACTTGTGTTATGGAATTCAGACAACGGTATATACTTACTTAAATACATTTTTTTTTAAATACATACTTTAATCACCTAAGTACCTGTCAGCGGTGGGAATCGAACCCACGACCCTATGGAACAGAGGCAGGCATGCTGACCACTACACCAACGGGCCCGTCAAAAATAAAAATTAGTACGCACACTAGGCAGCAGGTTAGCGTTCATTTGCTAGAAATTTATTACAGGGCAATAGCTTGACCTAGCAATAATGTCAAGTGTGTCAAAACTATGCAAGTTGAAAAAACATATCGCTCAGTTAGTCCTAGACGGTACACAAATATAGCTATATGTAGTAGGCAGGTAGGTACTTACATGTTATCTGCATCGTTGATATCCTCATCGGAGAGATTTAGATGATCAGAGTCCCGATTAACAAGGTCGCCGTCTTGGTCTGAGTTCTCCAAGAGGTCACCCAGTTGAATCAGTTCGAATTCATGGAACTGGTTTCCATTAGAGGGGTCAGCAGATGACACTTCACTATCCGGACCAAATATCTCAAGGAGATCGCGTTCAACTTCTTCTGCTGTACGTGAAGACTCCATCTTATAAGACGAACACTAATCCGTTCAAAAGCCAATCGTATGCAATATCTCAGTCCAGTCCAACACGCGGGGGTCAAAGGTTCCAGGGTTCAACACAAGTCCAGTCCGTAGGCAATTATCAAGTTCCAGTAAGAAGGCAAGGGTCACGACACAATATATAGCACTCGAAAACTTTTAAACAGAGAATCCGATACGTCAGGTAAGAAACACAGACAGGTAACGAATGAGAGCTGAGAGCTCTGGAAATGTAGTTTTATTGCTCGGCAGCGGCCTTTTTGAAAAGAAGCAAAGTAGATAAGGATTATCTCTCACTCTTCGGCAATCTGTGATCCTTTGTCTTCGTCGGTATTCCCACGAAAAAGTTATTTTTTAATTTTACTGTCATAAATAATAAGTGCCTAATTGCCTATTCATACTTGCACACGTGTGCAAAGGATAGGAGACAACAAAAGACCGTATTTTTTTTTAACTTGTAATTTTTTGTGTACCTATTATGAACCTAGATAGATACTTGGAAGTAGGTGTAGGTATTTTTTGTAAATAGGTAATACACATACGTAGGCAATCTGTGATCCTTTGTCTTCGTCGGTATTCCCACGAAAAAGTTATTTTTTAATTTTACTGTCATAAATAATAAGTGCCTAATTGCCTATTCATACTTGCACACGTGTGCAAAGGATAGGAGACAACAAAAGACCGTATTTTTTTTATTTATTATTTTTTGTGTACCTATTATGGACCTAGATAGATACTTGAAAGTAGGTAGGTATTTTTTGTAAACAGGTAATACACATACGTAGGTAATAATATATTTTTTTTATTATTTCAATCAATTTGACAACCCTAACGGTGAACACTAGAGAGAACACGCTAGCCGTGTGCTGCGGCGTTGCTTGAAGGCATCTATAACTATACATAGTCGGGACACGGGAGACGTGTCGTCGGCATGTGTATAAAAATCTCTAGAACTCGGGAGCCGTGATTTCGGCACTAAAAGTGTTAAATAAAGGGCATCATTTATATATGGACAACTTTTACAATACAGTGGGTTTGTGCGAATTTTTGCTGTCGAAAGCAACACAGGTTACGGGAACGTTAAGGGCAAACAGGCAACGAAATCCATCTATTGTAGTTAAGAGCAAACTGAGGAAAGGTGGTAGCATCTTCAGATATAACCAGAGAGGTGTTTGTGTTTGCAAGTGGCGAGATCAGCGTGAAGTCTTGTCTATCAGTACCAAACATTCCCCAGAATTAATTCCGACGGTAAATAAAAGAGGACAAACCATTTTGAAGCCACAGATGATAGTCGAATACAATAAATACATGGGAGGTATTGATAGGCAAGACCAAATGCTATCGTATTACACTTGTGAACACAAGACCATGAGGTGGTACAAGAAAGTAGGCATTCATGTAATGCAGATAATGTTTTTGAATGCCTACTTGCTTTACAATACAGGACGAAACACAAGCTTTTATGATTTTAGATTGAATGTTATAAGAAAATTATTGCCACCACCTTCTTCGCCAGTAGTTGCGAGTAATAATAATTGTATACATTTACCTGGGCATCTTCCTAAAAATAACAGAGGCGAGACAAAAAGAAGGAGGTGCAAACACTGTTGGAATACAGCAAAAATTCGCAGAAGCTCACTATTTTACTGTCCAAATTGTCCTTCGCAACCAGGCCTTTGCTTAGAGTGTTTCCGGGAATACCATAATTATTAAAAGTGATGATGACATTTTTAAGTTTAGTATAATTATTAATAAGTTATTATAATAATAATTATTGTTGTACCATTCTATACCTTTTAATTTCCAAACATAATTATTGTAAGTAAAATGTTGAAATAAATGATTTATTTTTAAAGTTTGTGTTTTTTTTTTCTAAAATGGAGTCGACAACTGTACCTACCTATTTGACCCCCGCGTTAAAATACAAATTCTTACTAAGTAGGTATATATTAGGTCTCTAGGTATGTAAAAATAATATATATACCTACCTTATTTTTCTGCATTTGTTCAATATTTAGAGTTAATCCAGTATTTTATTACAGCAGATGCAGAACATTATTGATGTAGGTAGATAAATAAAAGTCATTATGTATAAATAATCAGCAATTTAATTCATTGACATTAAAATTCAGGGAGCCCCGACAGTTATTCTGTGGCCGGGGCTCCCTGATTATTAAGCAAAGTCCGAAAGCTCCTATTCCGTGGTAAAAGTTCTAATTCCGCGGATTTCAAGCCCTTGATCCGTGGTACAAAAAATGAGAGCGAAACGCGACCCAATTCCGTGTGTTGGGTGATGCATATCCGTGGTATCTACTGTAATATTGATATACAGCATGCCCCAAAACCGTCAAGTTGTTGAATATCTTTGTCCTGTGAGTAAGTAGGTAAAAAAATACAGCGTAAAATTGCGAATCAGGACGTTTATTCAAAATTAGTTTCATGTTGTTACCTCTGTTTACGAGGGAAAACCATAAACTATAAATTGGTTAACGTTCGTTTATATAAAAATCAGTATATTTGTAACGAATAAGCAGATTGTAACTTTCATCTCAAAGTATTAACAAATATATTTAAGAAGAATAATTTACTCACAGCAAATATGATTAAGAGGACTCTAACAAAAAACTTTCCACCTAAATCTAATCACCACAATCTAATCACTTCAACTAAATTTAACTAAACAAACTTACTTAGTCATAATTATTAATATTATAATCCTTGCCAGATTAAAACAAATCAGTCAAAATCAGCCTCATTATCTTTGTAACGAATGAGCAGTTACAGAAAACCTCAAAGTAGTAAGTAGTAGTACAATAGAAAATGAATTTACTCACAGCAAACATGATTAAAATAATGAAATTATGAAAAAAAAAATGATAACATGCTGAGGTCGAATGCAGTGGAACTAGCGCCGCCCCTACAAAAATGATAATTTCTCGGTAAAGAAACATAATAAAAAAAGTCTGTCAGACTCTCAGCATAGGTACTTGAGCGAGCAGCATTGGTCGGTTTGGGCAAAAAGTTTTTCTTAACTGATTTTTAGGGCTACTTGTGTGATATAAAAGTGTGTGAGTGCAACCAACCAATGCTGCTGAAGTATGCTGAGAGTTTGACTACTTAGACCGGTTTATATTATTTTGTTTCGTTCTAGAGATAATATAATGTTTGTAGAGGTGACGCAATTGCCGCTGCATGCGGAACCATCACAACCCATAATATTGTCTCACAACAAACTATGGAATATTCACTTGCAAGTGAGTCCTTAAAAAAAAAGAAACTAATAGGAACGTATACGAACGCACGAACGCACAGAACGAACGAATACGTCACGCCCAGGTTAACCCCATTAGTTGGTCGATGGGGTCACGTCTATATGTCACTGTCAGTATCACTACCGAATATGTTGAAAATCCTTTTCTTGATGTTTCTTACATTCTTCTCTTCTGTATTATTCTCAGTTTCCTTCATCGATGAGAGTCTCCTCATTTTGCCACGAACATTTTTTTATTCATCACAACTTGAGTCTGACGAGTCAAGGTGTATCAATGACTTCCTTGGCGAAAAACGTATATCTATGTTTTCGTCACCGGTATCGGATAAGAATCTTTTTTTCAATAAACTCTTTTCAAGTGCATCACTTTTCCGAATTTTTGTATCCTGTACCTTTTTCAACTTCAGTTCTTGTTTTCTTTGCTTGCCCAACACTTTCTGTTGCTTTTCGAGTTCTACTCTTCGCTGATATTCCATAAAATCATCTGATGTTGCGACTACCGGTACCATTTTTCTGGTCACTCGCTTCTTTTGAGTAGCTTCAGGTGCTTTTGGAAAGAAAAAGGCATTTTTAAATGGTGTTTCCAAAGTAGATTGATAGTTTTGCATTTTCTGGGGAGTGTTTTCAAGTTCGATACGTTTTGATTTGCTATATTTTTATCCCTGAATGACTCAGTATGAGGACCTGTTAATGTTTTAGAACAGCATTGTTCCTGGCTACTATGCGTTGATTTTAAAGGAGTTTTATACAATTGCACTGTTGGCAAATCTTCCTGTTTTTTCTTCGAAAATGGTTTACTTGATGCGGTTCGGTCACCGGTATCTTCGTTTATCATATCTATTGCATCTATCAGCTTTACTGATGAGCCAGAACAGCATGAGTCCAGTGCCTCTTGTGATGGAAGAATAATAATTGGAATGTCATGGTCTTTTAACGTAGTAGCTGATAATGGACTGCTGGGTATTGCGAGGCTACCGTTATCATCAAATGCTATACCCATAACGATATCGGAAATATTGTCATTCATTATGTTGTTAGCTCTAGTGGAATCGTCGAACTCAATACTAGCTGAAGTGCAGTTGTTTGACTCCAGTTTTTCTGACACAAGTTTTCTCCAGTACACAAATAAACTTTTATCGCATTCGTCTCCAAGCCACTCTTTGCCAGAATTCTTAAAATTGAGCAGCATTTCAGATGAGAGTCGTTTTTCAAATTCACTCAATAAATCAGTTTCTTTTGAAGTAGTCTGTCAAAAATTGGGATCAACGATCGCTTTAGAATAATCAATTGCGTCGGCGTTGAAGGGAAAAAGTCCAGTAGCTTTAAAACTGTTCTGAATGGTTTCGGCTTTGAGGCAACGATTGAAACATTTTTTCACTTCTATTGAGAAATCTGATCTTTTCATTTGCGCATAATTATTTTCCACTCTGTATTCGTGAACAACTTTCTGCCATGTCATCTTCATTGGTCTAAAAACACCAACGTCTAATGGCTGTAGAATATGAGTGGAATTGGGAAGAAGCGCGACTAACACAATTCCTTTCTCTTTACAGAATGTACTCAATGGTAGAGAAATGTGTGACGTATGCCCATCCATGAAAAGTGCTATGGGAAAAGTGACGTTATTCTTGAGTAGCCATGGATATAATACATTCAATACATATAGGTAGAATGTCTCCGTATTCATCCATCCTGATTCGCTGGATCCAACGCCCCAGCTTGATGGGATAGTAGGAATCAAATGCTTTGGTAAACGTTTGTAGGGGAATAATACCATAGGTGGAGCAACTTTACCGCTGGCTGCAACATTAGCGAGCACGGTTAAGCACTCCTTTTTCATCATTATTAACACGTTCAGTGCGGATCTAACTTTGTCCTGCCGTCGATTCGTGCTGTATGGGGCTGATTAGACCTGTTGATAAACTTTATTTTTGTGCGTTATAAGGTGCAAAAGACCTGCTCTACATTGGAAATAAAAAGTCAAATATTTCTTCCAATTAAAAATTAAAATGACGTAATTTACTGAAATTTATTTTTAATGAACTAAGCTTTACCACATTAGATTCTCCCAGAAATGCTAACATTTTAATATTTAAAAATAATCAGTTGAATGTGTAGGATCTTAAGCACCCGATATCAGCACGGCAGCAAAAAATAGCTAATGCTGTAAAATGAAAACATCGATAAATATTTAAACTTAATTTATTTCTGTATCAAAAACAGAATGTGAAGTATTGTAACAGTTCTGACAGTAAGTTTTCGTGCACTTTGGACAGAAAGTCCTTACTTTTTTTAACCTTTTTTGCAGCTTCTCTGCTGTTCAATGTTTGTCTCAACTTTATTTATTTATTTATTCATCCAAACTTATATCTATCATTACAGGAGTATCCTAATGCGATAGAGTAGTTCAACCAAAATTTAAAAATATAAAACATTAACAGAGCAATGGGTTGGTACTTACTTACTAAATAATACTTATCTACTATTAACAAAATAGGTAAGAGAAACTAAAATAACAATAAGAAAATAAAATATCATATCTATTTACCACCATAACAAATAACATTTAATGTTACCTCCTTGAATTTGCTCAATGAACAACAAAATATATCGACTGTCTCCGCTATGAAATTGAGAGTTCGAATGGCATCGGTGAGAGGCGCCCGGCGGAGTAGGTTGGTGCGGGCGCCGGGCACGCGCAGCAGCGGCACGCGCCTCCTGCGCCGTGTAGCCGGCTGCGGCACACAGAGCTCCAGCGCGCTCAGCACTCCCGGGTCATGCACTCTGCCGACCAGTACGCCATGCACGTACTCTACCAGAGCTTTCTCCCGACGCACCCGAAGTTGACAATACCCAGTCATTCCCAGCACAAATAAAGTTAATAACGGATAGAAAGGGTATATCTCGTATTGACGGTAATAAATATACCTAATAAATTTATTTTGAATACGCTCCAACATGAGAACATATTTGTTTTCATAAGGAGCCCAAATGACTGCATTCATTTCTAGTTTGCTTCTCACTAATCCATTATATAATGCTACCATAGTTTTGATATTGGAGAAGCCCTTAGCATTCCGCAGCACAAAGCCTAGGTTCCTGTACGCTGATATGCGCGTATATGTTAACGTAATTAGTTAAATATACATTCAATTTCGTAAACGACATTGTTCGGAGAATAAAATATTTATATTAGAAAAATAAAAAAATATATTTGAAAATATTTCATTATAATAAATTACATTAAAAAAGTTTGTAAATTACATTTCTTATAACTTAATAAATAAATAATGCAAATTATACATAAAAAAATACAAAATTAAACTTATCAATCAAATACTTATCTATATAGGTATATATTAAAGTTATCACATATTTGGAAAGTAGGAACATAAAAAATACAAAGACCATTTCAATCAGATTCGTCATCAGTAAAATCGTCCCCCGTACTGTCAGCGATAGAATAGTCCTCACCACCATGATGGTGAGGTAGGTGTATTGGTGGGGTTGGTGGAGTTTCGGGTTCCATGAGGAATCCAACTACCTCTGCTGGCAGAGACCGAGTACTTTTCACTGGAACACGTCTGAGTGCATCAATCAGAGGATCTGATGAAATGAGCAGCATATTCATTAAATCCCTATTACAATTTTCCCTAGAAGTCTTTCTTGTATTGCACAAGCGGAAGCGTCTGTGTCTGTTGTTTCGTGCTTCTTGGGCTTCTTCGGAAAGTTGCCCTATGCCCTATCGGCACGATACAGTTTTTGATGACTTCAGCTCCGTGGCACAATATTTTGTGTACAGATGGTGGCATAAAATACCATCCATACAATTCTAAATACAAATTCCTAGTCTCCTGTAAATAATTATCGAATGATTCGGTTTGTATTTTGTGCCCCGATGCAATACAAATGAGAATGACATCAAAACGTTTAATGAGTCGCTCGTACAATATTTTGTGTACAGATGGTGGCATAAAATCCATACAATTCTAAATAAAAATTCCTAGTCTCCTGTAGATAATTATCGAATGATTCGGTTTGTATTTTGTGCCCCGATGCAATACAAATGAGAATGACATCAAAACGTTTAATGAGTCGCTCGTCGATCCCAGTAATGTCTGCACTCTTACTAGAATTTTAAAAAAATCGTCGTGCAGTATTGCCGTCATTTGAAGTGCCAAAGCCTGGTTATGGCCAGAACTGCCATCACCACCATATTTACAAACCAAAGTTAGTTTACTTTGATCTGGAACTTTGCTGGCGATGACAGGTTCCTGAACTTTTAGCAATCGCTCGAGTGTTAAATGTACTATATCTTGTACTTTAACACTCGCAGAAATATCAGTAATTTGAAAAGCACTCTCAGGAGGAAAACAATCTTTTTTTGCTTTATTTAAACTATACACAGATGGATACAATTGGTGTCCACGTTCGAGAGCTCCCTTCCTAAGGTTTTTATAACTACTCCTATTAAGTTTACAGTCTACAAATGTTGCAAGGGCTTCCTCACGTGTAAATTGTCGCTGCGACTGCACCTTCGCGTGGCACATACGCAGTTCCTTGGCATTCTCTGGAGACTCGGAGATCTTCTTCATGACGTCTGCTGCGGTTCTGGAACCACTGGCTCGAGTAGCTACTTGCGCTGCGTAGCACAGTGTAGCAGTCTCATGAGCTTCCAGCAAATCCCGAACTTTCTCCCGCTTAGAACGCTCACTACATTCTTGAAACGCCTTTTTAGGCCTTCCCGGTGTCACACCAATATCTTCTTCATCGGAGCTGTCACACAATGGCTGATCGAGATCCAATGTAAAGACTCCCTTATTTAGCCACTCATTGTATTTAACCAGGAACCTGAAAAAGAATAACATGATTAATTATGTCATTTTAACAGATAAAAAAAAATACTTTTGTGACTATGAATTTTCAT